>LTAE01001008.1:8095-20266 GCA_001647135.1 Pontederia paniculata | reverse complement strand
AGATAATAATCTAATCGCCTAAAAATGGGGCACTTGTCTTGTTGACACAGTCCGTGTTCCACGGGAGGACGAGCGCGTCAACCTTTGACGCAGACTATTTCGATCGAACTCAACACGCCCTCAAGAAAATGGACTGGGCCACCAAGGACACCGTCCGTGTTTATCCCGAAGAAAATGACAAACCAACCTTAATGATAAAATGGTCCGTGTTACATTGAACACGGTATGTGCTCTCACCATAAAACACCCCTATAAGTCGAAAAGATTGTGTTCGCGAAACACGCTTGACCCGGTACCAAGCACGGGCCGTGATGATATTGACACGGGCCGTGTCTCAGGATGCATGATGTTTGTTGTATGACTGTTTAAACTTGATTGAGGTATGCCTAGTGCACTTTCACGTAAACCTAGTTTTATAGGTAATTGAAAGATAAAAGATGTAAATGTTTGTGATTGAAATTATGCATAAAGAAGAAGGCCCCCGTGGACTTAGAGAACAAACTTTAATTCTATAAGAATTATTGTTCTCCCATGTGTTTATGAGAACAAGCTTTAATCCTATAAGGATTATCGGTGTTCTGAGTTATTGCAAGAGGGCAGACTTTAATCCTATAAGAGTTATTGGTGTCCTCAGTTATTGATAGAGAGAGTAGGCTTTAATCCTTTGAGGGTTATTGGTGCTCTCCTCTTGGTAATTGTTATTGTTATTGACGTGTCTCGGGTTGACCCATGGCCTAGCTAGCCATATTGGCTTCGGATCGCTAAAATCTTAATGTACTAATAATTAAAAATGATTGATTGAAAGTAATTGATTGAAAGTGATCGATAGAAAATGACTGATTGGAAAGGAAAGAAGAAAGATGAAAGATGGAACATATTGAAGAGAATTGATTTTCTCAAATGAATTTTTGATTATAACTGAAAGAAAGAGGAAATGTAAAGTGATTGAAAGCAAAGTTAATGATGATAGTATAATAGAAAATATTATCTTTTACTTGTATATTCATATATGTTTTACCCTATTGAAATATTATCCTTTACATATTGGGCTTCATAGCTCATGGGAGGATTGTCTTCCCTGCATTTTGATCTTGGAGGCAAACAGATAGAATAGATGGTGATTGCGCAGCGATAGCATGATGATATTCGTGATAAGATGACTTGCACATGGCATAGGTCCTGATTATAAGTCAAGTATTGACTTCCACATTGACAGACACACACCGTTGACCAGTGGCTTGGTCAAAGTAAAGTCAAAGAAATAAGTTGGTAGCGTCATCAAGTCCGTATTCTGGCATGTGACGGGGTGTGGATTTGGGGACATTACAATACGTCAAGTAACTTCTTTTCAATGGTGGTTGCACTTAAAATTCCAAGTAAGAAATCAGAGGGGACAAAGATTTTGGATGGTCGATGATATTTGCTACATGCTACAAGGCTGTTGTAGCCTGCTGGATTTTTTTTAAAGAGGAAATGCTTATCTCATTGAATAAAAGTCTTGAAGGTCCTGATACAAAATATTTTGAAGGCCATGAGGTGGTTGCTTCTGCCAAAACATTGTCGATCTACTGGTTCGACCTAGGTTAGCCAAAAAATTTGTGGCTCGATTTGCCTCGCAGTATGTGTGTTTAATGACAAAAGATTCGAAGTGAGTTAAAAAATTCCAACAGTCCAGAATTACATTTCGTATGCACCATGGACAATTCTCGTGCTTGTTGATAATTTGGATGAGACATGCTGAGTAGCATTCTATCTCAATATAGCACTGACCCTCGTCTTTGCATCGTAGAATATCGCATCGTAATCTCCATGCTTCTGCTTCTAAACAGATCTGAAGCTACCATGTAATGCCCCTGCACAAATTAGACACCCGGAGTTAGAACGTATAGTGAAACTTGCTCCCCCGTCCTCCCCGGGTCTTTTAAAAGATCGTTTTTGTTCAGCCTGAACCAGTTTGGAGGAGGGGACTCCCACCTAACTCGGATAGGGTCAGTGTGGAAATTCCTTAGGACCTAGGGTGTTAACATATTCATTTGAGCTCACAAGGGTGCGCTGAAAACATGCAATAATTGTTATATGTTTGGAATTAAAATACTTATCGTGCCTCATGGTCCATAGACCCCATAAACAGAAAGCAATTAAGAAAGGAGATGGGCACGGGAGGGGGTTTCGAGGCACTTGCCTTCATCTAACCAAGTACCCTGGTGGATGTTGTGGAACTGGCGCGGGACCGTGAAAATTTTTATACTAATTTCCACAAATCATTCAATGTTTGTTGCATAAGAAATTCAAAAGGCAACGTTAGTCATCGGAAAAGATAGCATGTAACGTACTAACAAGGTCAATATGATACTTAAGTTATTTGATAAGTACAACTGATTATAATTGAAAAATCAACATCCAATGTTAGCGAGTAATATATAAAAATATATTTTCAAAATTTATTAATATATAAAAATATATTCTCAAAATTTTCTGTAATTATTAGTGCGATAACCTATTTTTTATATGATATGACCATTTTGTTATTTACTATTATTTCATTAATTTATAAATTATCCAATTTGAAGAAAAACATCCTTTAATCAAGAGTTTAATGAAGATACTACCTATTTAAGTAATTAATTATTATGTCACCTATCTTCTTAATTGTAAGATATTAAATCTACTTTTGATACAGAAAAAATTAGGAGAAAATCTATCATTCACCATTAAATTTAATAAATAGTCAAAATAATAAAATTAAAATCATATTTTTCATTATATTAATTAATAATGAAACAGTAAAATGAAAAATAAGTTATTTCAATTTATGATACTTATGATAATTCAGATTATTTAAATAATTATTTGTCTTTTGTCATCTTATGTTCATCGACTAATTCAAGCGTATTTGACGAGCACTTTATCCGCTAAAACTTAATTGTTATACACTAATTGAATCGTTATTAACTATTCAAACTATCATTATTTATCAAACAGATCCATAAAAGCAGCAGTAATCTATTACACATTATCACAATGTTGGGCACATCGGAAGCATTTCCTCCTATGAAAATTTCACGACTGAAGCATAAATTCAGCAAAACAAGAGAATGTACATCTGTATTCATTCTTTATCCCCTGCTTCACAACTCTTCCAAACACTGGGACCTGGTTATCAAGCCTCATGGCAAATTGTTAAATTCTTCAAAAAAATAAATGCCAACAGCCAACCAGTTGGACTATCCTAAATTGAGCATAATTTGAACTTGAACCCTTATTGTGATGGATAGTAACCATAATGAAAAGAAAAGTTTGCAGAAAGAAGAGAAGTTAATATAAGAACAATTGGATCACATATACAATAAAAGAGAAGAATATGATACCTCTTTAATGCAAAGTGAAACATGATCCCATACAAAGCAGCGTTTCAGCATATTAATTTCATCAAACATTGTCACACCTGATTGAAGTTGAATCAACATTCTTGCACTTAAAAGGGCCGTCAAGATTGTAGACAAATGAATATATCAAGCAAAGCTTCACTACTGTCCTTGCAAATGTATAGTCATCTGATTATCTTAGTTATTAAACATCACTATCCTCTGGTTCCAGCAGTAATAAGTACGAGTGAAACACAAACAGTGAGACAGCACCACTTGCAATCATAAAAATTAATGAACTTCAACTTAATCATCAATGATCAGTTCAAAGTTCTCTGCAAGGATACTCGTTGGGATCTGTCCAAATCCTTGTGCAACTTTCATCATTTGTTTTAGCCTTTCTTCTTCATGCTTTATCTGACCCACTCTGTGCTGCAAGTTCGAAAGAAGAACATCAAAGTGACCATCATATGGTAAACTTTTTGGATTTGCAAGCTCGCGTCTTTCAAAATCAAGCTGCCTATATAAACTGAGGAGAAAATCCCTCTGATAATAAAGCTTTAGCTCTGCAAGTTTGTATTCTGATTCTTGCGACCTCTTTAATTCTTGCAAAACCTTATCAATTTCATGTTCAAGTTTTGCAGATAGACTATTATAATCTGATGTGATATAGCCAGGTCCTTGAACTGTCATATCTGCCTCTTCAACTTTATGCAGCAGGTCAATATCATTTGTGCAATCAATTTTACTTACTTTTCTTTTGCTACCAACTGCCCCCAACATAATTATCTCATTATCATCATGATACATGTGTGCTGTGTTAAGAAAACTAGTAGTTAATTAGAAACACATCCACCAACAAAAAAAATAACGAAATATGAATGCATAGATTACAAGAATGACACAACATGGCTAACAGTAGCCACAAAATGCAGAAGAAGAACAAAAGGCAGAATACAAAATGTCACAAAATGTCAGATGATTTGATAAGCTGACCAGTTTCATCGGTGAAAGACTCTTTTCTCCCCTTCTAATTAATGCAAACCACTTGTATGATTCTCTCCTGATTTGTTAGTGGCAAAAAGTCTTTTTCTCAGTTTGGCTTAATCTCCTATTTCTCCATTTTAGTGTTACTTGTATGCTAGACCTCTAAAATGGTAGTACTGTATCATGTCTGTACTTTGTAACTGCTAATAACAGATACTGAAAAGCTATGCTTAGGCAGTAAGTGGCAGTCTAGAAATCTCAACCATAAACAATAAGGCTACCAAGAACAGCAAAAGTATGAGTTCAAGAATGACCAGCTTATCATAACGGATGGATTACTATTGCTATTTACTTATTTCATGTAAATCTGCAGGGGGGGNNNAATGCCCATATCATAGTTAATGAAATATCATGTGCCTAGGACCAAATATGATGGCTCATTGACCACATCTTTATTTTTGCATGTGAAGAAACATTTAGCACGTCTCTTAACAGGCGAATATTGGAAGACGGGTATCTATATTATTATTTAAGGGAGGGTGTCTTACAAAAGACTATTTTTGTGGACAACCTCACACCATTATATTTCTACAGGTATGGAACATATTTGATGACCTCATGTTGACTTTGTAAAAGCTGAACAGTGAAAAGAAGTCAGCTACTGTAGGGATCTCCTGTGTGTGTGTGTGCGCGCGCGTGCGCGTGCGCGTACGCGTGTGCGTGTGCGTATGGGCATGTGGGTGTGTGTGTGCGTACGCGTACGCGTGTGCGTGTGTGTGTACGCACCCCGCCAACGCGCGCGCACGGGCGGGCGGACGGGCGCGCGCGCGCATGCGCGCGTGTGTAGATATATTATAATTGGTTACAATGATGAATAAGGAGAAAAGTAATTTCGATATGATGTATTTTGCAAAGTCTCACTTTCCACTGTATCATAATATCACCATACAATATTCAATGTGATTTATTACTCAAAATAACGGATATGATTTATATATGTCAATGTAAACATGTATACTGTGTAAGAGACTTTTGACTATGCTTGTACTAGATATCAGAACCTTCTAAAAGGAAACCGACCTCTCGTAGCTAGCTTTTCATGATCTTCCACCTTCCAGATTTGACCTAAATGGACTCCATGTTTAAGCTGAATCAAATATCAGATAATCAATTGGTTGTCTAACTTGAAAATAAGAGGACTAGAACTTACTTCTTAATCACTAACACAATTGCAACTAGAAAAGCTGAAATACCTTAGAGATGGCTAATTCAATACCATTTGACAAATTCTTAGCTTTTGCCTGTTCCGAGCTACGCAGGATACACAAACACAAATTCAAGATCTTTGCAACATCATCACGGGAGTCAAGAGATTCACAAACTTTTAAAATTCTGGACACATGTGGCATCAAATCAGTTTTATTGTCACATCGTCTACAATAGTATTCCACATTCAAACCAATGCTTCCTCCAACAGTGCCTGCCATGTAAGACCGAAGAGCACATTCCAAATGTGCCACATGCCCACAGATAAAGGTCTCGTCAAGTTGGGCTTCACACCTAATAAAACTATAACCTTCAAATGCCCAATCGATAACCTCGGAGCACAAGATACAACAACATTTGCGGCAGAAACCAACTTCACTGCAGCAGATATCACAGTCTCCAGCTGGTAACACATTGCCTTTTGGCTTGGCATGTACGCTACATAAGGCATTTCCAGCTTTGCAATCTCCAGGTGATCTTACCGATTTAGATCCCTCAGAGGTATTTAATTCTCTGGAAGATGCATTTTTCTCTGTAGCTGCAAAATGGAATCAAACAAGTTCTTATTTAGATAAAAATAATATAGCTATAATGTTCTGATAGCAAATATAAAAAAAGTAGAAATTAACTTCAAAAAAACATAAAATACCAGAATATGGACAATTTCACAATTAACTATTAAATTAAGGTCCCTCTCTCAAAAAAGTTGATTAAATAAATTGATAGAGTTCACAAGAGGGCATATTCAATAATCAATATACATTAGAAAATGATTGTGTAATCAGGCACAAAATAAGTGGACTCTGTAATTATAAATTATAGGTACATAGATTCTAACACAATATTAGCTGACCTTGTGGCTGTTATTAGCTTACATGTGTAAGCCAAGAGTTGATTTACACAAAAACATTGATATAATATATATATATATATATATATATATATATATATACGCATATGTATATATAATATATATATACGTATATGTATACATAAGAGAGAGAGGAGGGTGGTATATATATATATATATATGTATATATATATGATTGAAATACCAGTGGCACTATCCTATGACAGTACTTGGAATAAAATAACAATGTTTTATTTTCTTTAATTAGCAAATGGTTTTTAGAAGTTAAATGGGCAAATGTGGAATCTAATAAACAAATCAAGTTTAGATATGTAAAGTAAACATGAGGCAATGAATAATGGTAAAATCTTACTGGAGTTTCGGAAGTGTAAAGACTGCATGTACACTACAAGGACATTAATCCATCACTTGTGCAAATAATATTAAAAGGAAAAATGAAATGTGTAGTGCACTTCTACACACAGCCCCGGGTCCTTAAGCGTAAAAAAACATGTAGCATACACCTTTTTATACTACGTGTATGTGTACACCTACATGCTACATGCTTCTACATAACACATTCATTTTCCCCATATTAAAATATCTTCTGAAACATTCATGCATTATAATGTTACCCACAACAAAATGGGATCTATCATATACATTTTCTGAGATGCTTATTGATGTGGATCTACTAAGTTAAACTACTCAAAGTTGAAATATTCATTCATGAAAATTCTCTTCTAATACAACCATATAGGGTCTATGTAGAGTTCTAAACATCTTGTGTACCAAATAGCAAAGAATTTAAAATAACAAGGAAACATAATAAAAAGAAAATTAAATAAAAAGGAAAGAAACTAATCAAAAGGCCTAAACTAAAGGGCTCATGCGGAAAGCCCATAACAACGGGGCAAAAGGTCCATAAGATAATTTTTCCTGCATCACTTGGGATCTATTTGGATATCTAATGAGGGATGAGATGTGATAAATTGATAATGGATAAGGAGGGCTGGACTCATGATTATATGAATATGGATAACGAGTTATGTTTGAACAAGAAAAAAACCATAAAAATGGGAGAAGATAGCCCGTGTCATTTGAACAAAAAAATTAAAGGATAGACTAGGAATATATGATTTTATTAAAGGATAGTCTAAAATTTCAAAATTCTATTCATCCTTCTAAATATAAAATCCAAACATGGGTTAAAGAATTTATCTCATTTCAATCTCTCCTTATCTATCCTACCTTCAACCCAAATAATGCCTTAAGAAGAAGAGTTTGATAGATAATGTAACATAAACTCAAGCATTTAATATCATATTTTGCATCAATTCAAAATTTGGCACTGTAAGGGTTCTCCATTTCAACAATATAGCATGTATTTGTTCCATTCTTTCTTTTCAAGCATGCAATTAGACATAAACTATCACTACATGTTCAAAACACTCTACTGTTTTTTATTTCTTTGCTTCATACATCATAGAACTGTCATAATAATATAACATGAAGTTAACATGATATATATGCTACTTACATGTTATCACAAATCTTGAGAAAGGACCAGTTTAGGTATGAATCCAGCATTACGAAGTCTAAACTAAGAAAGAACTAGTGACAAAAAATGGTATTTCTTATAACTGAACGGAAGTAGGAGAGGGTGCAGGGAATTGAAGGGATCAAAGGAAACTAATGCATACTAGTAGCTTTCTCTTTTGATAAGAAAAGATTTGCAGCGCTCAAGGAGTGTATGGGGATGCTAGTTTGCTGCAAAAATATTAGAAGGCCGATATGTTGACATTATCAGTTTCATTCATAGAAAACGGAAGCATCTCTTTGAAAATTTAAATAAGGAAAAAGCTTCACTTCCAGAAAAGAACAAACAGATTCACATCTAATTGAATGGATGGAAAAAAAATTCTTAAATTCCCCTTAATTTTCGTGCACCTTTTTATTCCTCTAGATTATTTTATGCAAACACATGTTTAAATATTAATATCTAGCTTGCGACTTGGATGGTTTGTTTTGTTCTACTTCAGAAAATGATAGGAAGGCATAAAAGGATAAGAAGTAAAGGAAGAAAGAGTTAGTCTAACAATAATTATCTGGTTGACTTCTCTTCAAAACACTTCACTCATGTTATTGCAATTACAAGTTGATGTCTTTAGACTTATAATTACACGAACGGTCATCAAACTTTAACGGGTTCCCATCTCGGCCATTAAACTTCACTTTGTAATAGGATGGTTATCCAACTTGGAAAAGTTTTCACGCGCGGTCATTCTGACCGACTACCGCAGTTTTCCAAGTTATTGCGCTTATGTAGCATCCACTAAAGCAATTTCTCACTCCGCCATGTCGGTGTATGATAGTATAAGGTTTTTTCTCTCTCCTACGTGGCAATGACAAATGGTCCCCATTTCTGTAACACTGGTCCTCATTTCGTCGATTGTCGGAATTGTTGCTCCCCATTTGCGTAACCCTAGTCCCCAATTTGTCGTTCATCATCGTCGTTCGTCCTCGTCGTGCATGCTCATTGTTCATCCTCGCCACTCGACATCCCACTCTCCCACTCGTCGTCGTCGATGGTCGCTTTCTAACTGACGAAGGCTTTATCGCTCGACATCGACATTTGTATGTTCCATTATACACTAAACCCTAACAATAACCCTAAACAATGATTTTTATTTTAACCCTAGATTTTGTAAATAGAAATATTTGTGTTAACACCAAATTTTGTTACCCGAAACAATGGTGGATTTTTTTGTTAACCGTAGATTTTTGCAAACAAATATTGTCAATAGTGATTTTTGTTTTAACCCTAGATTTTGTTACTCGAAACAATGGTGCATTACCCTAGCTCAGTCATTTTGATCTTGTGATATCTAATATCTACCAAAAATTTTGATCCTATGATGTTTGTTCACTTTCCTGCATTATCTAATCACTTTTTATGCCCTTTGTTGTTTTTTACTATTTGGAAACAGGTGACTCTACCAAAAATGAGCAGCCTTGCAAATTGTGGACCATCATCACATAATATGGTAATTTGTAATATTTCTTTCTTGCAAGCTCCTTAACTATTCCTATTTTAATTATTAATATTTGTTTTTGAACTTTTGTTAGAACCTAATCTATTCAGTGTATATATCCATTTCAATGGAGTGAAAGGAGATCTTGATCTCATGTCACTTTTTGAAATTGACCACGTGATGGAGGCTATTAATGTGGAAGGACTTGTCACTTATGTGTGTGACTTTAAACAATGACAGCTCTGTGTTAGAGATGTGTTGAAGCCTCTAAAATGTATGGCAAGAAATTATGAAAAAATGTACCCTCAGATATACACATCAACACCTACGAAGGTTGGGGTTGCCATTGAAGAAATAGTGGATGAAGAGGATAGAGGTGATATTGTTGCCACAACAAGTGCTACTGCTAGTGTAGGGTTGGATGATTCAGAAGAAGAATGTGACGTCTTTACTTCAAAATAGGGTTGTTGAACCTGAAATTGATCATGAAAATGTTGATTCAATTCGTGATGAAGACTACAATGTTGTGGAGGGTGATGATGATTTACAAGAGACAATGAAGAATGCAATAGAGAATTATTGTGGTGGCGAAGAGTTAGGAGATAGTGTGTCGGATGATAATGATGATGATGATTGAGAAGATAGCCCCTGTAACTCATAATCATCATCCGAAACACTATCTCCTAACTCTTCGTCACCATAATAATCCTCTCTTATATTCCTCACTATCTCCTGTAAATCATCGTCGCCCTCCAAGGCATTGTAGTCTTCATCATGGATTGAATCAACATCTTCATGATCAATTTCAGGTTCAACAACCCTATTCTAAAGTAAACATGTCGCATTCTTTTCGGAATCATCCAACCCTATGGCAGAAGTATCACCTCTATCCTCCTCATCCACTATTTCTTCAATGACCATCCCAACCTTCCTACGTGTTGATGTGCATAGGTGAGGGTACATTTCTTCCGAATGTCTCTTGTTCATGTGCCATACATACAAGTCATTTGCCCAATTTTAGAGGCTTCAACACGCATCTCTAACACAGACTTGTCATTGTTTAAAGTCCCAAGTCTCCAATCCTTCCTTGGTTCTATCCACATATAAGTGACAAGTCCTTCCACACCAATAGCCTCCATCATGTGGTCAATTTCAAAAAGTGACATTAGACCAGGATTACATTTTGGAATGTCTCCACCTCGCACTGCGATAACCATATTCTCTTTTCACTCTGTTGAAATGAATATGTAGTTGAATAGAATATGTTCTAACAAAAGTTCAAAAAAATATTAATAATTAAAAAAAATATTAATAATTAAATAGAAATAATTAAGGTGCTTACAAGAAAGAAATATTACAAATTACCCGTATTATGTGATGATGGTCCACAATCTATAGGGCTGCTTATTTTTGGTAAAGTCAATTGTTTCCATAGCTAAAAACAACAAAAGCCATAAAAAGTGATTAGATAATGCAGGAAAGTGAACAAACATCACATAATAAAATTTTTGGCAAAGATTAGATATCACAAGATCAAAATTGATTGAGCTAGGTAATGCACCATTGTTACGGATAACTAAATCTAGGGTTAACACAAAAGTCATTGTTTACAATATTTGTTCACAAAAAATCTACCAGTGTTTCGAGTAACAAAATTTAAGGTTAACACAAAAATCACTATTTATAAAATCTAGAATTAACACAAAAATCACTGTTGACAAAACCTCGGTTTAATACAAAAATCACTGTTTAGAGTTATTGTTAAGGTTTAGTGCATAATGGAATATACCAATGTCAGATGTCGAGTGACAGAGCCTTCGTTAGAGAGAAAGCTTAAGTATTTTGAGTAGTGTGTGATTGGGGCTCCCGGAACAGTGATACATTCTGCTCGACGAGGCGAGCCTTTAATAGGCGATTTTGCTCCACAGCCGTCCGCCCCGTACGCGCCTGTTGCCGCGTCTTCCGCAGCGTCTCCCTGCCCGCGTCATCCCGCAGGTTCAGCACCGTTGGAGCGCTTCTTTTGGCTCCAACAGATCGAGCGCTTCATCCGCTCGATCAATGATCATGATGGTCATCAATTAACATCTCCCACTTGACCTTCGTGGTCATGCATCTTCGACACTTCCACTATCCGTGTAGTGCGAAATTTAGGAGATATTAACCTTGAAGTTCATTATCCATGAAACTTCAATCTGACTCAAATATTCCTGAGTCTCATTAAACCAACGTGTTTAATGAATGTACCCGCTGACATATCATTTGTAGGCATGTAGGTTACTGTCATTTCTTTTTGTTTCACTATATCATGTACATAGTGATACTCGATCTCTACATGTTTTCCTTTAGAACTGTTTGCTCCATTGTCTATCAAGTTTATTGCTGCTTGATTATCACAGTACATCTGTAATGGTCCATCGACCAAGTTGAGCTCAAATTCTAAAAGAAAACGTCGGATCCATACTGTATGAGTGGTTGCCATACTACAGACAATATATTCAGCTTCTTGTGTGTGTCTAGCTACACACCATTGTTTCTTGCTTCCCCAAGAAACAGCTGCACCACCCAATAAAAATAAGTGACCTGATGTGGATTCTCGATCGTCAATATCCCCGCCGAAATCCGCATTTGAATAACCTACAAGCTCAAATGAATCAGCCTGGTATGTCAA
>LTAE01001007.1:52189-64325 GCA_001647135.1 Pontederia paniculata | reverse complement strand
GGTGTAGAGAGTTATACCAAAATACCCTCTCCCAAGCTTAGCTTGAACACTGTCCACAGTGGTTACAAGGGGGAGATGAAAACTGATTAGTTCTCAGCTTGTGAGTGGAGGACCCGGCGAAGAGTCGCCTCAACTGCCTTTAGCTTCATTCCTAATTGCTGATTCTTGGCGATAACTATTAATGCACTTGAACACATAGTTTGTTTGATTTCTGAAATTTTTTGTTGTGGACTCAGCTTCAGCTCCTCACTCTGAAATTTCTGAAATTCGAATCTGCACATGAACAAAATAAAAGAAAAATGGTTAACTAAACTTGGGTTGCCTCTCAAGAAGCGCCATTGTTTAATGTCCTAGGCTAGACATTGTTACATCAGTTCAGATTTCAATTCTATCAAAGATGGTAGGGTGCAATCTCCCATGACATTCACTTGTAGGCTTAAAAGTTTCCTTCATAGAAATCTTCTTCATTTGCCTTGATGGATTGGTATCCTTGATATCCTTCATTGATATACAAGAATCAACATTCGGAAATCCATAAAGGAATTGTCATTATGAAATAAGAGATGTTTCACATCACACACAAGTATTATCCTAGACTAATACCATCCTTAGGAAATAAAAGGTTTAGCTACACATTTCTGAGTTCAAAATTATAGACAATAGAGTGTTCTGGAATAGATACATGACTCAGGATAATAGATAGGAAGATAAGTATCAACTGAAGGCTTCTCAACAATAGTCTTCCTCCTCTTCCTTTTGGTTTTTTTCCTGTGCAGCTCCTCCTCTTCAAACCCTATTGGTCTTCCGATTCCAGAACCCCCCTGTGCCGCGGGAACCAGAGACCAGAAGAGAGCCCCCTCCCTTTCAGAGCATCTTTTTCTCTTCTTATATCCTTCTTCAGAACCTTCTTATTCTTCTTCTCCTCCCTGATTGGGCCACTTATCCCCTCCAAAGGAATCTTCTGATGTAGCTTCAAAATAAATGGGAGGCTTTGGACAGGTGCACGACTCCAAAAGCAGCAGATGTAGACATGCAGCCAAAAATAAATTCTGACATCTTTAAACCTTCGGTCGCCCGTTGCACCTATGGTCGACCGCTGCTCTGTCTTCTCANACTAAGTTCCCCTACAAATTTGTGATCATCGAAACACTCTCGGGATCCTAGACTCAACAATCTCCGTTTTTTTTATGATTACAAATTCATAAGGATTGAAACTTAGGTTTAGTTATAAACATGAAGCTTATTCAGAAATTTTAACTAACCAAACATTCAATAGAGGAGATTAGGTCAACAATAAATTTGTGAATCAGAATTGAGATAAATAGTTGAAAATTTATCAATGTGTGTATATATTTTGGTATAAAATTTCACATAACAACTATACAAATAATTTGGGAAAGTGGGGTAATAAACATGAGAGAATGTACATTTAAATCTAAAATGAGCAGAAAATGAGAGTGTTTAAGCAGAAATCATCTATATAAAAACTACTTATCACAGGGCGAGGCTTCTCTCAATGCCAAAGGCAGCTAGGGTTTGCAACAGTATCACGCAGTTATGGTGGCAGCGACGAGGGCGCAAAGAAGAGGTGCGAGCGGTGGAGGTGGTGGATGTCTGAGCGAAGTTGTTGGTGGCGCTTGGATGCAGGGGCCACATGGAAGATGTATGACTGTGTGGCAGCGTCGATGGCTGATGCAGTAACCAACACAATCAGAGTTGTAGGGGCACCGAGATAATGATGTGGTGGTTGCCGAGAGCGACAACAACATGTGAGGCAGGAGGCAGCGATGGTGGCAGCAGCAACCGCAGCAGTTCAAGGCATCAGCAGCGGCAATAGGTCTAAGCAGCAGCGGCGGTAGCGACAAGGGGCAGCACACCCGAAGGTGGCTGCCCACAAGGGAGGCAACCTCGAAAGTGTCGACATAAATTGTCAAAGATGTAACAATAGTTGAAGAGGGGATGAACATGAGCGCTACTGTAGCGCGTACTGTAGTAGAGGTACTGTAACGCTGAGGGTGATTAGGGTTTGAAGAGGCTAACATGATCTCAATCGTGTGATGATGATCAAACGATTAATTTGCTTTGATACCAATTGATGGAGACTTGAATCCACTTAGGGGAAAATATGCTTATAGCAAATATTATAAATAAAGTCTAGGTTTCAAAGAAACCATACAAGAGTATTTATAGGGTTCTAAACACCACATATATCAAAAAGTATGAAAATCTAACTAAAAGGAAATATAATAAAAGGTAACCTAATATAAGGAAAACTCTTAATAAAAGGAAAACTAATCAAAAGACCTAGCTAAAGGGCTCATGCTAAAGGCTCATAACTAAATACTAATGACTATAAGGCATAAGACACGTATATTATTCTTGTTCTACATCACATTGTAATTATATTCCATTGCGGTAAAATGTCAATGTTAATCTTCTTATGGAGTTATCCATATTACCACCTCCGTGTAATCTGTTATTTGATTTAGGTGCAAACATTTTAGGATTTTTATCGGCAAATATTTTTGCACAAAATATATCATTTCACAAATATAACAATTCAAGAAACTTAATAATAAGGCAATTGCAATAACAATCCTCGTTAAACATTTGGAGAGCTTTCATGCTTATCCTCTTTTGCTAGCAATATATTGAGATGCAACACCTTTGCGCTTTCAGAACCCTTTGTGTGTATATTCTTAATAAAAAAACTAGGTCAAACTAGAGATATTCATTTTCATCCAAATATTTTTAATATTAAAAAAATTTAAAAAATAAAAATATAATTAACAACATATTCTCAAAATTATATATACTTAACATCAAATTTTGTAAATTCAATTGCGTGATGTAAAGTATAGTTTCTAGTGGAGTTAATAATTTTATGTTGAAATCTCGAATATATCGGTAGAGAGAGAGAGTTTAACTTTTAATGTTTTATATTGTAGATCATATTTTTTTGGATTTAATGATTTTTGGTATCTCGGGCAAAAAAAATGATTGAACTATGTGGCTTTCTTAAATCATATGAAACCTGTGACCTTTTAATCAAGTTCGATTAGTACAATGATTGACATATCTATGCTACGAGTTGAGGGATTGGGAGCTAGTAGCTCTAAGTTCGAGCCTCAAAATCATCAATTTGGTTAGGAGAATACCATTTATGCTATTTACCTCGACTCCGGATTAGTCTTATGCTAGTAGCCATCGACATCGGAGGATCGAATGGATACAAAAAAAAAAGAAACCTATGACCTTTTCTATCCTTACAAAAATATACGAGGGATTTTTTTAAAAATGATCACTCAACTTTACTTTCTTTTCAAGCTTTAAAACTTTTCAGAAACAATTATTATGACTTATTATTTTAGTTTCGTGGCTACATTAATGTCCCTCTCTTTTCGTCACATCTATATTTTTTTATTTTAAAAAATTACTGCTTCTCTATATCCTCAATAAATTAATAAAATCATACAAAATATTTAAAAAATATAAAAGAAAGGGAAAAAAGGGGTAGTAATCCATTATGAGGGGTTTGTCACCCTTTCCGGTGATTAGGGAGATGCCCTGTTCCTCCTCGCTCCTTGCGATCATCGTTTATGATGCCAAGGGGGGAGAGAGAGAGAGAGAGAGCTAGAGAGGGATCATCGCCCCCTCTCTCTTCCTCGGAGAGAGAATGAGGTTCACCGCCCTGTCGTCATAGAAAGAGTGACAACAAATTCTTATATTTTATTATTTATTGAGCTATTAATATTATATTAATGTCATAGAGGCATAATTTTTAAAATAGCAAATGTTGACATGATAAAGAGATAAAGATGTTCATGTAGAATTGAAGAAGAGAGAAACAACATCCCTAAGTTAATTTGTAAACTGCCGATAATTGATGAAAATAATTACGCTTGTAAAAATTTTCAAGTTCAATGAATGTGATTAGAAATTAAAATTTAGTGATTGTTTGGAGAAAGATGTAAGGATTAATATGATATTCAGACAAGTCTGAAAATGTAAATGCTGATCAAATTAGTAATTTTAAAAATTGAATCTAATGCTACCTACTAGCTCCAGCCAATTTCAAAAAATTGAATATGAGATAATGAAAAATATTTTCTTGAAAATTTTCTATGATATATACATGTATTACAATGAGGTCTCTCTTTTCACCATTTTAATATTTTTTTTTAGATTTAGATTTTCGTTTTCATAAAACATGTTGGTAAATTATTGTGGGTATCAATTGATTGACATTTAAAGTTGCATGTTAACAAAGTTGTCATATTATCATAAATAACATATTGACTTTTCACAAGCAAAATAATAGTAATGTGTATCATAAATTTTATTTATTCAATAAAAAATGTAAATCCCAAAGTAATGCATAAAACTTTAATATTAAGAAATTGATTGTATTTATTATTTTTTATCATTTGTTTATGGCAGTAGTTATCATGGTTGGTATAAATTAACTGAAAAAATGCTCAAAAACCATTCAATAATAAAATAAATAGTAAATTAATATGGTTATAAGACTCACTAAAAAAAATTAAAGTTGCATGATATATTATATTTTTATAATTACATGTTGACCTGAACTATTCCTTAACACATTCAAATATTTCAAAAAAAAATGTAATTGAATAAAAAATGAAATTAGTGGTTGTTAAACTTTAGTTTCTATATATAATGATTTCATTTACATTATACTTATTTTAAACCAACCAACTCTAAATTCATTCTTCATGCAATATTTGTAATTATGATTTAGGAGCACTTTACATTGATCTCATCTATCATTTTCTAGAAGGGTATCTTATTGTCACTTCGCTAGTCTTATTGTCACTCCTCTTTTATCCGTTTTAACCTCAAACCTTTTTATTATTAACACTATTCTTATCTCATTCTTTAAGAGTTGCAAATTTTCTAAAACTTCTTTCATATTTTTTTCTCTTATCTTTTATAATATTTTCTGCTATTATAATTTATTTGTTCATTAGAAATATGTTCTACTATGCAATTATTTTTTTATGTTAATAATATTTTATTTTTTTCTCTTGTTATAATGACTTTAAATTTTATGGTTTTCCTATATTTTTTAAAATTCTAGTGTGTACTAAAGTTTTATGAAACTTAAGATGTTCATAACATGCATTTATCATTTCAAATAAAACCTTAGATAAGAGTGGAAAATTTAGGACAAAGAGATTTGTCAATGGCTTACATTCTTGAATCCGGGCCAAAGTCATGAACGTGGGAACTATAAGACAATGGGGGATGCCTCGAGGCTCACATAAGAATTAAAGAAGTAGCACGAGAAATGGTTGAAGCCCAAATGGAGAAAGCTCAGCTCGTCTGTCGAACTGAGACATGTGGGATGGTAGAAGACATGTCAAGGCCCCTGATGGTAGGGACCACCGTCGAGAGGAATGCCCTAGACCTTACACACCCTATGAAGGGCAAACACAAGATGATAGGAAAGCTTGTCTCATTGTAAGAACTACCATTTTGGGAATGTTGTCGTAAGACAGGTGTGTGTCTACAATGCATAAAGCATGGTCATTTCATCAAGAAATGTTCGGATAGAAGGAGGGGGAACCGAAATAATCTAGGAACAAGAGGTCCTCCTAACCTCGCACTAATAGGGAGGGTCTACGATATGGTGGCAGAACCTGAAGGACGCATTTATGACACTCTAGGTACACTCTCTAAACCCAACCTATAAAAATATGATTTATTTTTAAGGAGGTTATTTAAGGATGTAAATGGTAAAATACTCCCACATCAAGAAAGGAAACTCCAAGCGATAGTTCTATATTCGAGGACGAATTTAATTTTAACGAGGTTATGACGTAACGCCCCTAGATTTTAATAATAATAAAATAATAACTATGTAGAAAGATATGATGAAATAAGAAAAAATATAATTTAATTAGGATTAAGAAAATGATATGCAGGAGTCAAAGTCAAAGATATAATAGATGCATTATTTTTTTATTAAGATATTTTAAAAAAATACTAATAAATATTTTAGACACAAATAAAACCTCAAATAAAATATATTTTTAAACTAAATAAAATATAAATAATAAAAATTAAACTATTTAATAAGAGAAAAATAAGATTGTGGATATTTTGAAACTTGTGCAACTTTTTAAGAATGGAAAATACTTATATAGTGTCAAAAAATAGAAAAATTAAAGTTAAAATTGACAAAGATGGAGTGACAGAGTAGCAATAAGGCATCCTTTTAGAATTATTGAATTACTCTTAAAACATATTATTCATTAGTGGTCATTAAAATTGCATGTCAACATAAAGGTTATATTTTCATGAGTGACATGTTGACTTTCATATTCCACAATATGTGTGTATAACAAAAGACATGTTCAAATTAATGCACATTTGACCATAATATGTTCAAATTTATATTTACATATTGATTATATTTCTTAATATTATATTTATTTTCACACTTTCTTAATACCATGATATGTTTATATTTACATACATGATGTGCTATTTTTTTACTCTTTTATTTATGTTAAAAATATTATCTATTTAGCAAAAGAAATATTTATCAATTTAATTAATATTGTCATCAATATTACACTACTGTGTTACAATGATAGAATCAAAAGTATTTTCTTTGTATCACTTATGAACAAATTTACAGAATATATAATAGTTAAGTACAATAAATTATCTCTTTAGTAGAATATCTTAATGTATCATCAATCCTAACTGAATGTAAATCTAACAAGATGATAAGATATGTTATCTACTAACATGAAGATATGACGTGTTATTTACTAACAAGAATATATGATATGCATCCTCTAACATGCCCCCTCAAACTCAGCTATCATATGGTCATAGTTTGAGTTTGTCACACAAGAATCGAAAGCGACTACTAGAGATGGGTTTTGTGAAGATATCAACTTTGTTATCATTTGAGGATATGAAAAGCACAAGTATGTGTTTGTGAGCAACTTCATCTTTAACAAAGTGATAGTCCACCTCCACATGTTTGGTACAAGCATGAAAAATCAAATTAACCGTGAGGTATGTGGCTCCTAGGTTATCACACCATAAGACTTGGGGAGATGATGGGCGAATACCAAGTTTCGATATCAATGAATGCAACCATACAAGTTCTGTCATCGGATCTGCCATGCTTTATACTCAGATTTAATGGAGGATCCAGAGACTATTTTCTACTTGTGAGCGAAACATGAGATAAGCTTTGATCCAAAGTAAATGGCAAAATCATCAAAAGACTTGCAATCACAAGGAGATCCAGCCCAATCGACATCAATGAAAGCATGTAGATTAAGGTCTTTAGACAGTAATAATAGAAGACCAAGATGCTTGGTATGAATAAGATAACATAAGATACGTTTAACATACTAACAATGCAGAAAGGATGGTTGATGCATAAACTGACACACCAAGGTGACTTCATAGGATATGTCATGTCTTATAATTGTAAGATGTTGAAGGGCTCCAATTGTTTATCGATAAAGATGAGGGTCACTAAAGAAACTTTCAATAGTTGGGATCAACTTGGTATTAGAAGCAAGCTCAGACATGACTACTTGGCATTTTTCATCCCCATGCATTTCAAATGATCCATACATATTTATGTTCAGATAATAGAAGCACATCCTTAGATTGAAGCATCTCAACTCCAAGAAAATAACTAAGATTTTCAAGATCATGAACTCTAAAATGACTCTTTTGACGTGCAATAAGTCGAAATAAATGACACTCATTTTTGCCAATAATAAGCATGTCATCAACATAGACAAGAGTGATAAGCAAAAGCCCTTGTTACTGTAGTATAAACAGTGGCGTATCAATGGCAGATGCATGAAACCCAATCGAAGAAAGAGCTAAGTGCAACTTGGAGAACCAAACACGAGGAACTTGCTTTAAACCATATAAAGATAGAGATGACAAACATAATTCAAGATAATTTTCATCTATGAACTCAAGAGGTTGATCCATAAAGACATCCTTAGTCCTCATTTAACAAAGTAATGTTGATGTCAAGTTGATGAATCAACCACTAAGAAGATATATCCAACAAGAGCACTATATGAATGGTAGTAAGTTTAACCACTGGACTGAAGGTCTCAAATAGTCTACTCCTGGCTTTTGATGAAACCCTTACGCAACCAAGTGTGCCTTGTGATGATCCTGCACCGAGCCATTCGGTCAATATTTAATGCAAAATAGCCATTTGCAACCAAGCACATTCATTGCTGAGTGGCGGGGAACCAACTTCCATGTGCTATTAGTTAAAAGAGCATTTAGTTCGATGATCATAGCGTTTCACCACTTAGGAATCTTGATTGCTGAAGAGTGACATGTTGGTGTGTTAGTTTGTAGAGCAAGATTAACCAGCAAAGTCGATGGTTTATATAAACCTATCAGGTCTCGATAACTCTGTGAATTTCCAGGATGAATCACCATTTGATGGCATTGAGAAGGCTCAACAACATGTGTTATAGTAGCATCTGCTGCAATAGTGACTTGTGTCAAGGAAGGAGCCAAATTTGATGATATGCAACTAATAGATGCAAGGTGGTTCGATGTAGGTGAGACAATCGATGGTGGTACTAATGATCCAGAGTAGAACTACGATGAAACAGAAAACCAAATGCGGCTCATCAAATCGCGCATGTCACACAAAATAAATACGTCTAGAGCTGGGATCTATGCATCTGTAACCACAAAAGGCAAGTGGATATCCTAAAAAGACACATTAATAAAATGTAAAGAGAACTTGTTACGATTATAAGGCCAAAGGAAGGGATAAAGAACACAACCAAAGACACAAAGAAAGAGATAATAAGGACAACAACCAAATAACTATATATTGAAAAGGAGAAATCTCTTGAAGGCATACATAAAGAAAATGATTGATTAAGAAAGCAGTAGTTTCAAAAGCAAATTGCCAGAAGTGAAATGGAACATAAGCTTGTTCAAGCAAAAGACAATGTAGTTTTTGTGAGTTGGCAATTTTTTTTTTCAACCACACCTTTATGTTCATGCATGTGTGGGCAACCTAAACGGTGATGAATTCCACATGATTTAAAATGAGAACTTAATGCAAGAAATTCACCTTCAGAATTAGAATGAAAGCATTTTATTTTACTATAAAATTGACGTTTGACAAATGATTGAAATTGAATGAAAAATAAAATGAACTTTGGATTTCTTACAATAAGGAAAAAAATCACACAAACTTTCGAATGGTCATCTTAAAATATAATGAAATAATGATGGCCTTGCGATGAGAATGTCGAAGTTGGACCCCAAACGTCAACATAAATGAGTTCCAATGGCAAACTTCTATGTTGATGAACTTGAGGAAGATGATGAAGAATAGACTTTCCAAGGCAACATGCTTCACATGTTTCTCCGAACACTAAGGAGAATGAAATTGCATGAGTGCGAAGGGTCTTGCAAATTGTAGCAGAAGCTAGATGACCTAAACATTGATGTCAAAGCATCAAAGACAAAAATGCAGTTGATAAAGATGAACCAGGAGGCGTAGCTAAGGTGTAGAGAACCCCACTAATGAGTCCCTAGAGGAGCAGCTTGTGAGCTGATCGATCCTTAACATAGAAAGGGAAAGATCAAACTCAAAGAAACAATCATTGTCAGAAGTTAAACACCCAATAGATAACAAAGACTTAGATATTGAAAGGATCGACATGTAAAACATTATTGAGTCTAAAAGAACCAAATGAGGAAGGGATATTCGAATGTCCAACATGAGTTATGGGAAATCACATACCATTGTCAACTTGAAGTTGCTCTACACCATGATAAGGCGTCGAAGAGGTGAATACATGTAAATTTGGAATCACATGATGAGAGGTCCCAGAATCAAGAATCCATTCTTGATAGGCTCCGAGAGAGGGAACTCTAATAGAATGACTCCCCAAGATAGTTGTATAGGCTTGTGGATGCAGAGGTGTGGTTAAGCCTAAGGCAGTTAGTCTGGATGCCTATATTGACATTTATATGGACTATGTCCGTGAATCCCACAAACAAGACATGCATGGATCACAACGGGGAGCAATATTGCGGCCCCGGCCCCTAGGTGGACCACATCCTCTTCCATGGGCAGAGCCTAACGTTTGATGAGCAAATGATGTAGCATAATTTGTCGACAGAGAAATGACAGAATCACTAATAGATTTTAGTGAGGAAAGCCAAATCTCATGGTTGATGATAATGTTGTGTAGTTCAGAGAATGATATTGATTCCATTCGTAAGGATAATGAAGCCAGAATATCACTGAAGTCGGACCCAAGTTGTTGAAAATGATTGCATTAAGACTTGGAGTGGAGAATGGATGACCAACTACAGATAGTTGATCAACGAGATATTTGATCTATTGCATAAAGGAAGATATAGAGTTGTCACATTTCTTAAGATTTTGCATTTGCATCGTAAGCTTAAGGATGCAAGTGTGTGATGGCACAACAAAAGCTTATCGAAAAGAAGTCCAAATGGCATGAGGCAATTCTAAGGTTGTGTCTGGCATCGTAAGCGATTAATGAGTGGATAATAATTGATTATTGAATAGCGGTATAAATAATGAATAGCGGTTAGCAGACGACAATTAATGTTTAGAGGTTAGATTAAAGAATTAATAAATAAGTGTATGATAAATTTACCGTTTGAATTGGTTTATGAGTATAAAATAACATAAACGGACATAAAATAATAAATTATTTTAATTTTCAATATAATATGCATTTGTTTTTTCATTGCAATATAAGAATAATTTATTTCCAATTAAACTTTTGTTATATTCATACATAAATCAACAAAATTTTATTTTATTTATGTTCACACTATTTAATTGAGATTTTTATAACAAAAATATATATATATAAAATATATGAAGAAGGATATTATAATTGGAAGGGTAAATTTGGAAAAAAAATTGAACCTCTAAACTCTATACACTAAAGCTTTTTAAATTAGCCTACTATAAATATCTAGTTAACTGCTAAAAGCTAAAATAAAATTAGTCTACCAAACACTTTATTTAGCAGATTGACTTAGTGAAAGCGCCAAACGTTATCTAAAACTCTATTTTTTTGCATTGACAAACACAGTCTAAGCCAATAACATGCGACGTTACTTCTTCGTAGAGAGACGAGACCAACCAACATAGAATGAGATGATCCTTTTGTAACCAATCCAGGTATGCATTGTTGGGAAGAGGAGGAGTCCACAATGATGTTACAGTAGTATCAAAGATAATTGCTATCGGGATGGTGGGATGGGGACTGGTGATTATGCCGTCAATGTATCCATGCAGAGAAAAACTCTTGAACAGAGGTATGAATTAATTGGGTCTTCCACAACAGGTAGAGTTTGATGTAGAGTACATGATGTAGGTGAGACAATCGATGGTGGTACTAATGATCCAGAGTTGAACTACGATGAAACAGAAAGCCAAATGCAACTCATCAAATCGCGCATGTCACACAAAATAAATACGTCTAGAGCTGGGATCTATGCATCTGTAACCACGAAAGGCAAGTGGATATCCTAAAAAGACACATTAATAAAATGTAAAGAGAACTTGTTACGATTATAAGGCCAAAGGAAGGGATAAAGAACACAACCAAAGACACAAAGAAAGAGATAATAAGGACAACAACCAAATAACTATATATTGAAAAGGAGAAATCTCTTGAAGGCATACATAAAGAAAATGATTGATTAAGAAAGCAGTAGTTTCAAAAGCAAATTGCCAGAAGTGAAATGGAACATAAGCTTGTTCAAGCAAAAGACAATGTAGTTTTTGTGAGTTGGCAATTTTTTTGTTCAACCACACCTTTATGTTCATGCATGTGTGGGCAACCTAAACGGTGATGAATTCCACATGATTTAAAATGAGAACTTAATGCAAGAAATTCACCTTCAGAATTAGAATGAAAGCATTTTATTTTACTATAAAATTGACGTTTGACAAATGATTGAAATTGAATGAAAAATAAAATGGACTTTGGATTTCTTACAATAAGGAAAAAAATCACACAAACTTTCGAATGGTCATCTTAAAATATAATGAAATAATGATGGCCTTGCGATGAGAACGTCGAAG
>LTAE01001007.1:26643-36765 GCA_001647135.1 Pontederia paniculata | reverse complement strand
TCTCTCTCTCTCTCTCTCTCTCTCTCTCTCTCTCTCTCTGCGCTATGGATCAAACGGAAGGTTGTAGATTTAATTGCAGCCTTTTGTTTTGGTCCCTGCAACATGTACACGACATGCAGCAGGACAACTTTTGCCTACACCGGCGAGCTTTTGGTTTACTCGCTTTTTAGTTTTTGTCCATAATCATTAAATATTTTGTCTTGTTGCATATTCATTAATTTTCTTCAAGTCAGATGTCTCTTTTCTTTCTTTGTCAAGGCAAATAATTAAATGACTGGTGAAAAAAGTTATATATATATATCATGTGGACATTCACGTGTAAACAATGAAACATGTATATCCACCTTATTTTAACTGCATATTCATCTCATTATTTTATTAACATTTTAGCAAAATTCTGATTTTGCCTTCAACATCTAGATTTTGGTCCAACTAATTAAAGAAAGATAATATGTAATCTATATAATTGCATCTTGCATCTTCTAAACATGACGTGCTTAGTGTTCATATATATATGATTGATCAACATTTCGAATCAAACAATAATCATGTGTTATTTAGGAGACCACTGATAAATCAATTAAGCTATATGTCACATACCAAATCCAGCTACACCAGTCTGTGTAATGCTGCTATGCTTGAATCTATATCATGAATAAACAGTGCAACAGTTAATTGAGTTTATAAAATATGTGATTATAAATCAATTAACATAATTTGTATATATATCAAATTTTCCCCATAAACTTCATGTGGATAAGATCTGTCTTGTTAAAATAGTAAAATAGGCAATGGAGTCCTCATCACAAAGTTATCTGCGCTGTGCACACATGCCATATTCCATTGTGCATGCGAATTCAAAACTTGGTCATCATTAGACAGATAAGATTCCATTAATTCATTCAACTAGTACTCTTGAACAAGCTTCCAAGCCAACGCATGCATATGATACACTTATTAGACCGAAGAGCTTTGAGCCTTCACACACATAACTCGACAAAATTTGATCTGCCAATTTTTGTATGAGTAAAAACGACAGCATTTGCAACGTCGTCCTTCTTGATGCATCAATATTGGTACATTTGATTAATTTTCATGTCAGGTAACAAAATGATCATCTACTTAGTCAAAACGATTTCCACATGACTTATAAATAAACAAAAATATATATATGTTTGTGATCAGTCACGTACAAGATTTTAATGTCAAGTCACAATAGGAAAAGGACGGGGGGACGCGTCGGTTGTGCTGAAATGAAGTCTTTTGCATTATTAGCTACGATGACCTATCATTTTGGCCTCATTTATTGATTGCTAAGTTGGAAAAAAAACATGCATATGTAGCTTGTTGTCTAATTAATTAGCATATATTTAATATATGTATGTATGCTCTATGGTCGAGTGATGATTGATGAGTCTCTAATCACTAATCAGACGGACAAGCAAAACAAAATTGCAATACAAACTGAAAAGTTGGTCACTTTCCAAAGCATCAGAAAACTCCAGGCTCGTCTACTCTAGATCTTAAGTTTGCTGTTTAACATGACAACTCGATGAGGACCTTAGCACCATATATACAATTAAAATGGGCATCTGTCAACCTAAATTATTTTGTAAGCATTGAACTTGTTGAGGCACCACGGTTGTGTCAAATTTCCCCATTTGTTGAGAGGCCCTACTGTGTGCTGTGCTGCATGCATGTTTCGCCACCGCATGATATATAAATATTAAATAAAACTATTTTTTTCCTGTCATTTCAATCAGAGCTCTAGCTCATTTGTCCAACCTTTGGATGTAGATATTTCATCTTGTGATGAGTTAATTTGATGGTCAGAGAAGTTAATGCCTGAGATTTGAGCTTCTACTGATCATGAAGTGTCATGCATGCTGACCACCGTTCTTCATCCACGTATCTCCCACTCCACCCACAACCTGCAGTCTGCATGGCTATGCATCCCGAGGTCGGTCTTTGCGACTTCAAGAAAGAACCCAAGAAGATAAAAAAAAAGTCTGAAAAGAAACAGTAATGTGCTTGGATTGCTGTAAAGCACTGTTAGTACCCTTGTCAACAGTACAATATATGATTGCTCTCTCTCTCTCTCTCTCTCTCTCTCTCTCTCTCTCTTCTCTCTCTCTCTCTCTCTCTCTCTCCGGATGGCTATGCATGGCTTTACTGTAATGTTATTTTATTTCTCAGGCAAGTGCAAAGCTGCAAATTGGGAATGGATTTTGGCAATTGGCGATGATGGCCTTCTCTGCAGGGACCAAGGTGCAGGCAATGCGATGCCGCAATGGTTGTTGATGCCTTGGAAGGGAGGGGAGGGGAAGGGATGGGGTTACGTTTGTGTGCGGCATTGCTTGCAGAGTGGGTGACCACTGCGTCGCTCTGCCATGTGTTAATTTGCCAGGACGAGGGACCATTTTTATTATTATTGTCGGACGTCCCCTGTTTTTTTCTTTTCTTTTTTATCGCAAGATAAAAGCGCAGGAAGACTTCAAAGGTTATGTTTTCAACTCTACATCTTTTTTTTTCTCTGTGGACTTCAAATATGAAGAAAAGGATGACTGCGTCTGCAGGCTTGTCAGCTTAATGAATTGCATCAACATGCAAAAGATAAGGTTTGCTAGTGACTAAGGAAAAAAACTATGGGCTAGAGCCTAGAGCTAAGATTGAGATGGCTGTATGTTGACAAATTAAATTTTGTCAATATTTATACCCTGTTGAATTACATCATCTGATTTATCTATCCATCTTCAAAATTCATAAAGGGGTTGCATACTCAATTTCCAAGATCATTATGTCCCCTATTCTAATCACAATTTTCTTGTGTTTTTGTGGTAGATGAGCTATGGGCAACTGCGGAACTCCCAAGTTAGAGATTCCAACAGTCATATGGTTTTGTTACATGGCTTTGTATTTGACAATACATAAATAGGACTAAGCAAATTTAATATATCACAAACTGCGTCATGATCATGGCTGGTCCAGGTAGCAATGGTTTCATTTTATGCAAAAATAACTCATGGAAGGGTGATGAGCACAAATGACACCCTTGTCCACAGTATGACTGGATATTTCTTATGCTTGCCATATGCAGATCATTCTAAAAAAAATGATGAACCAAGTCCAACAAGAAATTGTAATAATCGGCACTGTGAAAGGAAAAGAATATTAGAATCTGCAAGGAATCACCATTATTTTCTTGCAGAAATGAACCATTCCAGTAATTGTTCTGGTGTAGGCTGCAAAACCTTACTTTAGGGTCTCAGTCCTGACTAGCTCGTTAACCAACTATGCGCATATGAACACATCTACAGTGGTAAACCATGATTGATGATCCTTGTGAGAGTTCCATTAAGTGCTTTTTTTTCTCGCTTGATTTCAGAAGCTTTTTTGGATACCTGCATGTACATAATGAAGTGGCTCAATCAACAAAGGGGTAGCAAAGAAACAGAGGAACTCTCTTGTAGTTCAGAGAAGGGAATCTGCTGTTAGTTCATTTCCATCTGATGCAAAATAGCTCATTTCTATGATGATTTAGCCTCATAATGAGCTGGTGGAATATCCAGAAAATATATAATAATATAGTGCAAAACCATTGTGGTATAGTACAAACCTCTGCCTGAGTTCCAGGTAACTCTTTCTTAGGAAATTCATTAATGAGGTCCTTTAAACCTGAGGATACATCAACCAAAAAATTGTCAAAATGTTTTTTGTTAAGAAAATATGTTAAAACTTGAAAGCAACAGTTTTTTGTTTCAATTTGATAAAGGTCGCCTAAAAAACAATGTCAAAAGATTAATTCAAATATGAGCAATTTACCAATTATTTGTCTTTCAACGCGATTAGCAAAATGTAAGGTGCGTTGAACTTCACGTCCTTGTTCTCTGTTATGACAGTCAAATGCTTAGCACCAGAAGGCAGAAAGATAAAACTTAAGCATAATAGCATAAAGTACAGTGACATACATAAGCCTGTCCTTTGCTGCTTTGATTTCCCGTTCTGCTAATGCAGCCCTTTTCTGGTACAAATACATAATATTAAGGATTGTGAATCCAGAAAACTTGAAGCAAGATATTTTTTTGAATTCAAGCTAATGAAATAACATCACATAAAAGACTTGTTATGTCACATACTCTAGAAGTCATAATAATAAAACATATTAAAAAAGTATTCTTTTGAAGGGTGCATACGGAAAGTATTTTCACACTATATGATGCCTACCTGATCAAGACAAAGTTGTCCAAAAAAAAGATGGAATCATACATCTTAGAGCAAGAGTATAAACAGCGACACAAATCAAAATTAAGAAGCATCATGCTTCTTTTTTAAGATGGAAAAATGATAGCTATTACTTGTAGTCATTGAAGTATATTATAGTAAAGAATGAACAAGTGTTGGTAAAACTAAATAACTGTCCACCTGCTGAACTACACCATCAACGTTGAAGCTCCTTTAAACATTCTCCACTGTCATCGTGTCTATCTAGTCACAGCACCCATCTCCACCTCCAAACACAGATGGCTTTTTCTCCGTCCAAAAAAATAAACCACTAAGTAGCCAAAAAATAAATAAATTCCAGAGGCCACAACCAAGATCAAAGCATAGTGCATAGCCTGCTGCTGTTGCCAAGTTCAACGCTGTTTGTCGCCTTCAAGCTGTCGTACGTTACTCAATTCTGATGTGTCACTTTTACTCTCATCTCTCTCTCGCCCTCACACTCTGCGTCCCCTCCCCATAAGCACATCAGATGGCGCACTTCCTCTTCTGTTTGCAAAGAGGAGGAAGTTTCTCTTCTGCTTGTGAACAGAAGAGGACACTCCTCTACGTTTTCTTCTCCTCCAAGCATAAGAGAGAGCCCCTCGGCGTTCTCTTCTGCTCGCAAACAGAGTAGTCTGTTCTTTGCTCACAAGCCTTGCATCTTCCTCTCACGCAAGTGAGGAGAATCCTGCCCGGAAATGCTGTTTGTGGGAGGAGGAGCAATTAGTTTCAACTCATTTTTAAAAGGTTTTATTTAGCTAGAACATTATTAATTCATATTTATATTTTATGGATTGTATGCAATTATTTGAATCTTGCTTATTTAGTACGAGTTTAAATATATTGGCAACTTTTAGTGTTTTTTATTTACATACTATATATATATATATATATATATATATATATATATAATTTGGCAGAATCATCCGTTCTATGATGAACTTACACTTTACGTGTTTACCTGACTCTTCCACTTCGACTCTGATTTACAAGTTTGACAACATTGGTGCACACCTTACTTGGATGCCTTGGTAGGAAGCCAACTTCATTGTAATAGTAAAGCAAATACCCTACTTTTCAAATGCATCCCCAAATAACTCTGAAATCTACTTCACCTACTTGTCTTGCACAGAAAATATGCGAGGGTTTCTTTAGGTTTCACATGCATAATAACTAATAGGGGAAGTGAAAGTTATATAGGTTGGTCAAATATTGGAAATGATTCCTACACATCCCTTGATTGATTTGTACTGGACCATCCTATGTATCAAAGGTTATGTTCTGGGCCTTAGTTTTCTTAGTGCATCAAACTATTGTATTTTTCCTCAAAAAGATTGCACTTCCTATAAAACAAAAACACTCATATCAATATTGTATTTAATATTGCATGTGATTTTGTGAAATCTCATTCATTTGTGCCTGAAACATTTGGATTATATTTGACAATTTTTTGAACCTGATAATTTCTTATATATACATCAGTTTGTTATACAGATGATGCTAGAGAAGAATAAACTCTAACACAAACTATTAGCTTCATCTACTATCATTTTGATTTTTATGAGAAATTATCTTTTTTTCTTTTTTTTTTTTTTTGAAGAAGAGAAATTATCATTTTGATTTTTTAATGTCAGTTTTTTCTGCTTAACCAAAGATAACTTGTAGTACCTATAATATGCATACATATATTGGTGCATGGAAGGTATATGAATTTTAGCAATAAAAAAATTCTGATGGTACATTGATTCAAATATATTTAGCAATTTTTGGCAATCGACTTATATCCATTATCTGTAAGGTAACTTTTTTCCCTGAAAACCTTATTCCAAAAAATGGATAAGGAGCAATACCAAACAGATAAAAACATTATTGGATTCAGACAATATAAATGTAATCGTGATTTGTGCACAAAAGAAATAGATTTGTTTATGCGAACAATAATAGGATTGGAGAACTTTGAGAAAGGTATCATTAGCTAGGAAGGCTATTCCAAATGGATTTAAAGGCAAAAAATGAATTGTATTTACCCATAAAAACTAAAAGTGGTCTTTTTTTACAAAAGCTTTTCTACATAGCATTACCCAACACGATCACACTCAAAGATGGAAAGTTTCACATAAAGACTATAAGCATACTTTCCTTTTCATAAGGGTTAAACAATGACTAGCCAATTATTGTAGTAATTTTGGTACATGAAAAATCTTTGTTAGCCAATGTGACATTTAAATCTTGCTACACATGTAGCAAACATGTCTATTGATATTTTAGTCAGGAAAAACCAATGTATCACTTTTTAATGTTAACACAACTTCAATATCATTCAATAAATATAAATATTGAGCTGAAACATAATATCTTTAAATTCATCAGTAAACACAGATAAAAACAATGTGAATCATGTTTTTACAAGTAGTTTGCAATTCTCTCAAGTCACAATGTTCACTGTCAGAAAGCAAATGCTTAAACAAATAGAGGATGAGAAATTCAGACTAAATGATGATTGTGACTAATAAATTAGTACAGGTCTTTGAAGTGAATTACCTGGAGCTTCTCACTGTCATTCTTCACAAGATTTACAGACTGCTCTAACTCCTTAATCTTCGCTTCAACATTAGAGACCAAGGACTGGAGATAAAGAGTGTCAAAAGACAACAATTGTGGTGAATAATATACATGATATATTGAAATATCATAATGATTAGATTCTGAGGATACTATTTCTCAGATAGAAATTAAAGTATATTCTTCCAAATAACGTAGTACTGTAAATATTTGTCATGTTTGAGCGTTTCTCAGCACAAGAATCATGTTTCAATGAAATGAGTAATATAACCAAGTACTGGATTTCATCCATCATGATTTTTGTCCATCTCCATGCAAAGGGACAATACAACCATGATGCTAAAATTCACATCTAATACATCGAAAAATGAGATATTTCTTTGCTGAGCGGACAACACTTTTTAATTTTCTCATTCAAAATTGCTGAAGACTAGTTCACCAATGTATAAGGAAAAAATAAGGCTGGCTGCATAAAAGACTAATAAGAAACCTAGAAAGGAAGTTCCTTTAAGCGGAGACTCTGATGCAAAGCAATTGCAGGCTCCAAATAGATCTGGAAATTCATGCAACACGGGAAAGAAATTGGTTTTGAAAGAGATTAAAGTTCAGATGTAATATGTGAGTAAAAGCTCCTCACTTTAATTTGACCAATCACTCGTCTCTAAAATACCCTAACCCAAGCCTGAAGTTTACATTTCAATTCAACATAATAAACTGATATAGCTTATAAGTATCAAGAGGACAGCTTCATTTTCCATTTACATAAGCTAACATGAGCGAACCAGCCCTTGAAACGAGTAAAAGATGGATTTAGATTGGCATATTTATTAAACATAATTCTACTCAACCCTGGTATAATCACAAGTTCACAACAAGGCATGGACTACATGCCGAGATACAAAGTTTCCTGTGTCGAACTATTACAGCTACATACACCTTGAGATATCCAAATCAAGTTCAAACATTTGTTTTTGAATACTCGTGATTTTTTATACAAGTGAAGCATATCTGACTTTTCATAAATCATAGTTGTAATACAAAGTTCAAAAATAAATTTGATTTCTTCTGTTGTACATGCATTTCCTTAAGCAGCTAGGTTTTTGTCAGCTTTTCATTTTATTTAGAACTAAAATAATTAGAGACAGTTAATGAAATATTTTTCCTAGTAAGAATTTAAGAGATAACACAATGAAAAGTAACAAAGACAACTATTTAAAGATTATGCGAACTATAAATTTAATAGTAAATGTGCAAACCTCTCTACTCAAAAACATGCGTCTTGCATTACGCACTAGAATATGCCTTGGTCCTGAACCAGAAAAAAAATCATAAGGTTTCATAATGAAGAAAAGAATAAGTAATCAGAGACCATTCAAGATCATTTGAGCTCAAATTAGTAAGAAAATAAGATCTGGATCATTTAAAGACAACAGGCACAGCTACACATGAGATAAATTTCTCATTATGTCTTTATAATGATCATTATACAACTATGTCAGGTCAAACAATATAAAACTTGACATAAATGAATTATTTCATGGTGTCCCACTTGTTTCTCCAACTATTGTTAGAATCAAGCTTATTAGAACCCAAATAACAAGCTTATTAGAAGCCAAAGCACAAAGCATATCTTATAATAAGAAAATTAACGTTGGTAAAGTCAGATGCAAATGGTACACATATAGGTTTATTATAATACGACATGAACAAGTGAATTTGCATATGTACAGTATCATATGTTAATGCCTTTTCTCACCAAGGCATGTAACATATTTAAGCACACAGGTGCTGTAACCACAAATCAACATGAAGAGCAAAAAAACGTAGCTTGGGAGAAAACATGACGGCTCAAAAGCAAATGGAGAGAGAAATTTAGTAAAACAATGTGTCTTGTTGAAAACAAGTTTGAGACAAAAGATATGAAGCCATAAGCGAAAGATACTGAATCCATTTTCACTTTGAATAACATGACACTATTTGCAGCTGAGATCAATCCATGATATTATTTGTGCTTATGCTAATAAAAAACTTTCATCAGATTTGGTCTTTCTGCATATGTCGCAAAAAAAATGACAATGTACTTTGCATAATTAACGCAAGATGCTTTAGAAATGCAGCTATCAGTGATGAAATAGATTCTGGAAAGAAGATAACCAGAGGTAACAACTGAAGGCCAATACATATCAATGGAGGGCAAGTAAGTACTTTTGAGGAAGACAAGCCCGAGGCCGGTGGCGATGCCGCAAGAGAGAGCTGGATTTGAGACTGCGAGAACGACGCCATCTGAAAGGAATAAAAAAACATAGGGAAAAAGAAGAAAAAATTGAGTTATATAAGAGTACCATTGAGGCATTGACAGCGGAATAGAATGAAAAGAATCGTGAGACAGTGAAAATAAAGATCACACCTTTTATCTTTCCAATTGCAACCTCTTCTGCAGCGTGGTACTCGCTCCTCACCAATTTCTGCTCACCCAATATTCGACCGAATGATCAAAACCAAAACTTTTAGGAAGACGCACAAAGAAAAAAAAAAGAATTACAAATTGGACGATCGAAACGTTACTTTGGTCGAATCAAAGGTTTCTGAAGAAGCTGAGAGCATCTGTGAGAGGCCCGACACGGCGGCGCCGGCGGCGGAATCGAGGGTCTGCTTGTAGTCCTCAATCCTGCGGAGGGCCGTCTCCACCCACGGCATGTCCAGCACGCCGGCCACACCCAGATCCTCCTTCCAAGTGGTCCGAGCGACCTGCGCTCCATCCGATTCATCGCCGGAGTCGGCCGACGGAGCCATTTCCCTTGTTTCGGAGGAGGAATTGTTCAGTGTCGAAGTTTTCTTTGATCTTTATAAAAAAAAATAAAAAAGGACTTTTATTATTTGCGTGCCTCGGAACTAATTTATTTACAAACAAGTTAAAACGAGAGACGGGAAATTACTTTAGCAATTAGTTTTTGGCCTTTGGATGGTCATTGAACGGTCATGCTCAATATCCTGATTTTGTAATAAAAAAAACATCCACTATTTTGTTGTGGTCTTTTATCTATCAAAATTATAATGTTCTCTCGCAGATTTGATGCGCCAGATGAAGAATAATGTTTTATTTAAAAATAATGTAATTATTTATTATATTCTATTAAAATGATCGGGAAGCCCTGACATAGATATTAAAAGTATATTAAAATGCTAAGTGAAATATTATTAAATGAAATAAAAATGTAAATTAATAAATAGTACAGAGTTAGATATAACCATCGAGTAAAGGATCGGTGACCATTTTTATGGAGAATATATATATATTTA
>LTAE01001007.1:11888-26086 GCA_001647135.1 Pontederia paniculata | reverse complement strand
TATATATATATATATATGTATATTGCGCTTCTTAAGCACTTAAAAAAAACTTTCATAGTTAGATACCCCGTAATTTTATTTTATGGATGTGCTTTCGGGAAACCATAATTATATATTTTCAATATTTTACGAATGTATTGCAATAATAAATCCAATTATTTATTTGTTTTTAATAACCAGGAAAATAAAACAAAAAATGTTTTCAGCATTTACGCGAAGATGTTTACTTAAGAATCATAAATTTAAAATATTATATTGTTCTGTAATTAGTAATTTAAGAATGGTCACTAATGAATTTATTTATTATTTTATATTTAACCAAAAAATAGTAGTGACACGTAAGTTTTTTTTAAAGATTATCAATTAAGAGTAAATTTCAAAGCAATAAAAAATTGAGGCGTTGAATTTTGAAAAAGAAACTATTAAGAATTTGATGGGAATAGAGGAAACTCGAACCTTTTATTTTCCTTAGAATTTCACTTTTCTTTTTTAAACTATAACAAGAATTTACTTTCACCGAATCTTTTCTCATTTAACTTTCAAATTTTTATTCATGATTTAGGTGAGGAAACTGAAATTAAATTTAATATTAAAGTAAATTTGGAATAAACCTGTAATTACGAAAAAGAAAATAAAGTCAGGCAGCAGCGTCCGCATTGTGCGAGCTCCAAATCCATAACTTTTTTTTTCTATGCTTCTACTATTTTTTTACACATTTTAATATTTTTTAACAAAACCCACCCCTTCCCTCGATCCACCTTTCCGGCAACCCACGACGTCAGCGGCGCACCGACTCCGATCTCGTCTCCTCTCCTTCCTCCAGGCGGCGCTCAAACCCCTTTGGCGACTGACGACGGCGGGGGCGCACGATCTCCCCGACGCCCCGTCTCCGACCCGCCGTCTACCATCTGGAGCATCCACTCCAGACGACCGCCGGCGAGGAATCAGTATGAGTTCTTATTCTGCTTTGTACTCTTCCATATTTAACCACCAAACAATTCTGATACCAAAAGAGTTAAAACATGTCACTTCTCCTCATGTTAGGTTCATTGCTTGTATAAGTCTAGGCCCTGTCAAAACTCCATCCATTTTTTTTATTACATTGACAATTCATAAGAATGCTCTGCTCTTGCCACAATGAGTTCTTTTTCTATTTCTTGCTGTGGATTGTTAATTGTTATATGCCTTGATGCTATTTTAGTTGTTAGATACTGGCGAAATCTTTTTATATGCGATTGACAATTACTATGGGGTGCAAATCTAAGAGAAAACAAACTATTGAGATAAACTCTTCTTTTTGTTCCTTTGTTCCCTCTTGTTCTGTCCTACCCTTTGCCCTTCCTCCTCTTACAGCCATCCGCTGCGCATCACTTCTCTCCGCCGCGTCCATCTAGTAGCCCGTCTCCCTTTGGCTGCTATTTTGATCTGTTGATTGGTTCGGTTAATTAAGCAGACCTAATAGAATTGAGTCTCTGGTTGTCAGAATAAGTTGGAATTTTCCTCCACAATATATGAATTTTCAGCAGAAAGCTTGTCTTACTTGATTGCTGCCATCCTGTCTCTCCGCCTTGTGGTTCCAGTGCGATCAAACTTACCAATCAACAGTAAGGTGATACATATATAAATGTGTACCTTTCCTACAAATTTCATGTTGGTTGCTTTACTAACCAAATTAGAACTAATCGAATTAATTGTGTGTGAGTGAGCTATTGTGTTATCTGAAAATGTCAATTTTTTTTCCTGCATGAGGTACGCTTATCTTTCTTATCTTTATGCACTTGCTAATGGAGGTGATAGTTTTTTGTTTAGATACTTTTGGTTGTACAATGTTTTATTTGTTAAGAATAGATGCTGGCAGTGACAAAGTTTAGTTTAATTTTTTTTTTAACTATGGCATGATCTGATAGAAGTTAATGATATATGGGCATCTACTTCAAGGAGGTGTAGCATGGAGCCTTATGAAATAATGAGTATAACTGATTGTGTGACTGGGTCCTAAGGTTTAATATTGAAGGCAATGAAAAATTGCTAATGAACCTGCAATCATGAGTTATTCATGCCAATCAACATTTATTTAGAACATCATATGATGGAGAATCACAATTTGGTCAATGCATCTTTGTAAGGCAAGTGTGACATGATGTCAATAAGGCCGTTCCAGTAAGTCAAACTAATTAGTATAGATGTACCGTTATACTGTTCCAATTGCTGTAAGTTAGGCAGATGTAGATATTTTTTCAATATTCCTTTGACAAAGAATGAAAAAGATTGTTCTTATAATTTCATATTCTTCACTGGTTGCTCCAACCGGCAATATCGTAGCTCGTTGCTTCCTTATGCATTGATAGCATCAAGCACCTCTGGCTCCTGCATCAACCTCATCCTTGACTTATTTTCTTGCAGGTACCTTTGTCTGGCTTCCTGTTACCATTTGTTTTCTGTTGTTGCCTTTTTTTCTCATTTACCACAAAAGGCTCTGTCCTTGAGTGATAGCATCGTGTATGACTTATATATAGCCTCCCCTAAAGGCTCAAATTCATGCCGCAAAATAAGGACAAGCAGTCTGGCATTCGGGTTTACACAGTATGCGATGAATCAAGGTGAATGCAATCAAGTTTACATTTCAAAATTTATTCTAATTCTTAATGTTTTGTTCGTTGCAAAAGTTTTTATTCTATGTATAATTATCTAGGTTCGTGTCTTGGATTGTTACAGGTATTTGATCGTGCGGAATGTTCCAGCATTAGGATGTGGTGATGAGCTCGAGAAATTATTTGGTTCATATGGTGAGATCGAGGAGTGAGTAATGCTTGTTATCATCGTATTTTCTTGCATGCAACTTCTTAGGTTATTGGGAATCTGGACTGTATATTTGGCAAAGAATGCAACCTTCTAATGCTCATATTGATTTTTTGGCGAAATTTTTTTTTACCTCATGAAAATTTTGTCGACAGTTGATCACTTAGGTTATTTTTTTGTGCTCAGGTGCAAGCCCATGGATGCTGAAGATTGTGAGCCTTTCACTGATGTATATTGGATAAAGTTTTCACAGGTTTCCAATGCGAGGTTGTTCAAAATTATTTGATTTCATCACTCTTGTTTGTGAAAAGAAAAATAGCACCAAGGTAGTGGGTGCTTTGAATTAATCCAATCAGACTATCAACCTTGACTCAGAGCATTTTGAGATACAAGGGTAGCTTACTGGCTTTTGTATTTATTGTTGGATGTTATGTTGTTTATTCCCTTCCTTTCAAAGAGAAAAAGCAATATGTATTACCTGTCGGTGCAACTATAAATCTTGAGACTTAATGTGAAAGAAGGGAGCAATGGTTCATTTGCCTTCTTTTGCTAGCAGTTTCTCTACAACGCTTAGCTGTTCTAGCTAATTGTCCACCATTTCCTAATGTTGTTTCTGTCTTATGTATGGTGATGTCTAAGAGCATATTAGGTTATGTAGATTCTTCTTTCTTTATCATCAAGAGACCTTTTTGAAACTGTCAAGGAACAGGGGAAAATCCTAAGGAATAGTTGGAAAGAGAATGTACTTCACTTTTGGAATATGTGAACCATATTCTGGTAAATGATAGTGAAAGCTGAGGTGTAAAAATGAGGAAATTAAAAAGTAACTTGAACATAAATGAGATATCATTAAGAAATGAGCTCTCAAAGGATTGTCCCACTAAACTTAAGAAATAGCAAATATGCACAATCCCCTTGTTCATCGAGAAAATAAGGACAAACAATCTCCTTGTTTCTTGAGTGTCTTGGTCATGATTGATGATGATAGTGAGAACTTTTGTGGCAGTAGAGACTAGAGAGGTATGTTTTGTGCAAATTGATAACCATAATCATGACTGCTTGGTCTTTGTTAAGAATATAAATATAAAGATATTGCTCTTCCTATCGGCTTAAGTTTTTAGGATTGTTGGTAGCACATCTAATTTGACATGGTATCAGAGCCAGAGGTCCTGAGTTCGAACCTCGACGTTGCTCGTATTAAAATTTAATTTCCTTCCTCAGTTATCCACGTGTTGGGCTTTGGGCTAGACTAAAGTTGTCGGCGACCCACACGTGAGAGAGAGTGTTAATAATATAAATATAAAGATATTGCTCTTCCTATCGGCTTAAGCTTTTAGGATTGTTGGTAGCACATCTAATTTAACAGTCTTGAAATAGTAAAGAACACCCTTACATCATGAAACTATATGCTTTTATGAAAGATCTTTTATAATTCTATTCATGCACCAGATTTGCAAAGCGGAAAATAGATGAATATTTGTTTCTGGGGAACCACTTAAAGGTGTCATATGCACCTCAGTTTGAGAGCCTTTCAGATACCAAGGAGAAGTTAGAGGGCAGAAGAAGGGAAATTTTTAGCCGAATCAAGTGTGAGTTTTTCTTCATATTGTTCTAATGCCGTAGTATCAGTTTCCAGTGATACATTATATTTTCTGAGTAGTTACATTGAGAACTTATATCTTGGGATTGATGCTTTAAGTATCTGCAGTGGGACAAAAAGGAGGATTAAAACATCAAGTTTCCAATGACTCTCAGTTTCTCGAGAGTTCAAGTCAGCATTCGTTTACTCATGCACCTTCTCTACAAAAGCAGAAGAAAGTGAGGTAAATATTCACCATTCTGTTTGTATCGACGAGCTCCTTGAAGGAAATGGATGCATGAAACTAGTCATGATTATTAAGGATTAGTCTAATGAGTGCTATTGATCACAGGCTATACTATTTTATTTAGATCTCTTTTGATGCATTTGTTTTCAAGGACAGATAGAGTCCTGGGTTGCCTGGAATGATGCAATACTTGGTTGATCATAAATCTACTTATTCTTCAGGGAATATGCTGCAGGAGGTTGGATTCCTCATGCTGGGGATGTTCTAATCAATCATGTCTCCTCTAACAGTGTATGCTAATAACTACCTCGCTTATTAATGAATATATGAGCATGACATATGACACTTATAGATCTTTTGATTGTTCACCTGTCATTTTTTTGCCAAATTGAAACAGCTAACCTCATATTACATTTTTTCCATTATATTTGTTAGTGTTATGCTCGCTATTATGAACTGTAAATCATTGATGTAACTTATTTTGATTTTTAATGTAATTATCAGTCTTTTTTTTCATGCCAGGAATACTTTCCAGTTCCATCAATGAATGAGACTGTTAAATTGGTCAGAGAAAAACTTGATAAGGTCGACTTATGTGCATTTTCATTATTTACTTTCAGTTATAAGGCTAAACCCTATTTTAACATTTTCTGTGTCATTCTTACTGCAGATACAATCTAGCAGTCAAAATACAGAAGATGCCCAAGCTTCTAAGAGGGCCAGGGTGGACAATAGAAGAAGAATTTGATTTTAAGAAAGACAGAGCTCGTATATGTAACGGTCAAGTTTAACACTTTCAGGCCAATGTTTAAAATGATCCGTGTGACCTTTTATATGGAAAAAAGAAAGCTAAGCGGCAACGTTTACTGGAAGTACAACACAAGAATATCTTTGTGCTTGATAGGTTATAGTTCCATGAGACCTTCATTCCTTGTCCTTTCTTCAGGATTCGGTGAAAGATGAGTTGATTGAGGTCTTCAGGGGGTCTCAAATATTAGAACACTAGGAACTTTACTTGTAAGTGCAGATGGTGGTATTGCGAAATGAAAAATGGATAGTTTGGTGGTCTTTCCAAAGACCCACTCCTGAATTGGTTAGAGCCTGCAACTGACATATATAGTGAATTGACTAATCAGTTGAGTACAATCATACTATCATAATTTGACCATTATTATCATTTTTTGGGTTATTTCTTTCATCCCTTTAATTATAATTGTTTCCCACATCTAACTTTAAATTATAAATTTATAAGTTTTAGTATCCGACTTACTCTAGGTCAAGTTCGATTCAAAATCTTGTTCTTTTTTTAATAATTATAAAACAGTATGTTTACTCTTCTTTAATATTAAATATTCAACAATATGAGCACAATTTTCGTAATTATTTAAAAAAATATGTTACCTTTAAATTTGTTGTTGTTTTTTATTTTCTAATATTTTGTTGTATTAACAAAGGAAGGATAAAAATGAAAAATTTTAATTCATAAAATATTAAGTAATATGATTTTGGGTGAAGGATTTAAATAATAATTTAAATTTTATAAATTTATAATTTAAGATTAAATGTCAACCTTAGAGGCTCCATTTTCTTTTGGTGTTTATTTTTCTCTTGCTATTTTCTGTTGGTATTTGGGAACACAATATGGGTTTGTGCGACTTTAAGAATCTGGCATATTTTTGCTGGATGTCAGCAAAGTGATTGGATCACTCCATTGAGTGGAATCATATATCTTATCATTTTGTTATCACATTTTTTTTTTATTACAATACCCGACCCGACCCATAACTTAGTATAAGAAAAAAAATGAAAATAATCTTAATACAATTTAAACTCAATTTTTTTTTATATTTAAGTCCAGGAGTCCTTGTTCCTTTTTCTTATCACATTTTTTATTCTTGGGAGATTGTGTTGGAATGTTCTCGGTGGCATTCTGGATTCCTTTTAATATGTGTTACATTATAAATTGCATGGATTCTTTTTAATATGTGTTACATTATAAATTGCATTCTGCACCAACTGTACAGTATACGTTTTTCTGTCTCTATTTCTGCTTCACATGTAACTAAGGAATTAGATATTCAAATCAGCTTACCAGAGTGAGCTCGATCTTTCTGAATCGTGAAGATGAGGACCACAATGACCTGCCTGTGTCCATCACATCCTGATTGGCTTTCAGCAACAGAAGAAATAAGGCGTGTAGCCTTCATTCTCTAGATTGGTTCCTAATTGTCCCAAAAAAGAAGAATATATGGGGCTAAGGAGCATTATCCACATAAACATACAACATGCCTTCTTCATTTGCCATCTCTTGTGTATCTTTCCTCATCACTGTCTGTGATGTGTTGTAAAATGGACAAAGCAACAGAGCCAAGTTGCTTGAATGCTAATCTTTGTTACCTTTGGACGGTATTTTGTTTTTCATTTTATCTGATTTAGATTTAGTCAAACCTGAACCTGCTCTCACAAGCTATCAAGGGTACCTTCTTAGAGTTTGTTAGCGTGGCATGTCTCTCACAAGCAAAGCAAAGAGTGGAAGCAATTACAGAACTTCTATTCTGACAGATATTTGGGCCTGAATCTTAGTAACCTTTGGAGTACCATTGAGGAAATTTTCCTGGTTTCGCTCCTCATCAAGAAATATGTTAAAAAATGTCCAAAACAGGCTTCAATGATCGTAGTACATGACTTTCTTTTCCTTTTATCAGTATATAACTTCTTTTTTATTATCAGAAAATGATTAATGTTTGAAAATATTAATGCTTGACTAATATAATCGAGAGTATAAATCATTCTTGAATTTCATATTACTAGTTCCATCATTCAAAATATAGTATTTAAAATTGGTAGCACCTAACTAATATAATCCGAGAGTCTAAAACATCAAACACTAATTTAATATTTTTGAATTTTAATTTATGGCTACTAGTTCTATTATTTTAGTTCTTGACTTGGTTCTCTTATCATGTGATCCGACTCCTATTTTTTAATCTTTATATGCAAAAGCTTTAATTGATTAGTTAAAGATTAGAGATGGAGAACAATATAACCATCGTCTAACAAAGGTTTATCCCAAGCCTCTTCTCAACAGAAACTCCTTACCTACTTATTTTGTTAACTGGAAAACTTGTTAGTTCATTCTTGCAAAATACCTTTTTCTTTGTACGCATAAGGAAACAGTCCATAACATGAATAACCAAGCAAAGCTAAACATGGGATTTAAGTAAATATCATATGACCTATATATCTTGATTGTTACTGAATAAAAAGGATCATCCGTTACGTTTAAAATGACGGTATTCGCTTGATCCAACTTTAATTTAACAATAACTAAAGGGTTCAATACGTTTTTAATCATAGAATGTTAAATTTATGATGAAGATTAAATTTTCTCTCTCCTTTCTCTTTTAAATTTATCTATCATACGTTATCCATCTTACGATTAAAAATATAGGTAGCATAATACTCCCTACTTAAGTAGGGAGCACCTCCATTTTTTTTTCATAATTAAAGGGTTCAACTTAGGTACTCCCTAGTTAAGTAGGAGCATCGTGTTACTTACATTTTTAATAATAGAATGTTAAATTTATGATGGAGATTAAATTTTTTCTCTTCTAAATTTATTTATCATATGCTATGCATCTTACGATTAAAAATGTAGGTAACATAGTACTCCCTACTTTAAGTAGGGAGCATTTTCATTTTTTTTTAACTAAATGGTTCAATGTCAGTGCTCCCTAATTAAGTAGGGAGCACCATGTTACCTACATTTTTAATCGTAGGATGTTAAATCTATGATGAAGATTTAATTTTTTTCTTTCCTATTTTTTTCTCCTAAATTTATCTATCATACGTTATGCAACTTACGATTAAAAATATATTTTTTCATAACTAAAGGATTTAATATAGGTGTGCATCATATTATCTATATTTTTAATGTAGGATGTTAAATGCATCTTTATTATATCCTAATACAAAGTACTTGGCTGCTAAATATTGATATTTTTATTCCACAAACTTCGGTTGACGCCCGAGTGCAATAAAGAACGACCGAGAAGAATCCTCGACTTTATTATGGTGTGGATGTCAAACAATGTCCGGAAACAAAAACCCACTACAACACGACTGCCATCCAAATTTGTTACACACACTTCTCCTCCTGCATCTTACAACAATCCTGTTATCATCACGTTAATTAATTAACTAAGTAATCAATACGGAAGGTATCGCCATAACCTAATTACACTGTACTAACGGAGATTGATTTCAAATCCGAATTCCATTAAATACAAAATATATTTTTTATTGAAAATCTCTTATAGGAAATTGTAATATCTGATTAGAAATTGACAACAGTAAAATCGAATTAGATCAACATTTAAACAGATTAAGTTTATTCAAAAAAATTAATAAACAAGTTAGAATAAAAATTTATGTCAGACTAAAAATTTTAAAAAATCTAACATAATTTATTAACTTATTAAACTATATTTATTAAATAAGATATATATTTTTAAATATATATAATTTAAATTATATTTATAATAAAAAAAATATGTTTCTTAGTATTGTATATATATTTAATGCACCAAAATTATTAATATGAATGAAAATAATTTACTGTATCTCTTTTAATTTGATTTTTTAAATTAAAATTACTAATAATTTTAATTTATATTTTAAACACTCTTTAAATTTTATAATATATATATATATTAATTATATAAATTAATTTTATAGACTAACAAGTTAGACTTAATATATACAAACTAAGATCAAATTTTAATTTTAACTTATAAGATAAATAAAATAAGGCTTCAAATAGAGTCACAAATTATTTTTAAATTGCTTGACTTATTTTCGGCCTTACATGCGACAATTAAAAAGTTACCTAATTATACTGTATTATTTTTTTCCTTTTTGCATTTTGCTTCAGTTGTTAAGATGCAACATCCACAAATAATAATGTGTTTATTCAGACAATAAGTGACTTGAATTCACGACGCAAGTTTAATTTCGGGAAAAAAAATCATTAGTAAAACGATGAAATATTTAATACTCAATGTCCCGAATTGGCAAATCATTTTACAGAAGAAAACACACCGGTTCAACTTATTTTTGAAAGTGTCGTCTATATATGGCGGAGAGAGGGGCAGGAAACCGATTTCATGTAGCAAGCTTGTTTTGACAGCAGCAGAAGGCAGGGTATCAGGAGAAACTAAGGTGAGCTGGTAACTGAGCACCTTAACAAGTCCTACAATTTGCATGCATGCGTAGCTTTTGATCTGAATTGGCAACTTGTCCGGCACATCAAACTGTTCCTGCAACCTGAAACTATAATTCAGAAAATAGTCTCTGTTTCTTTTTTGAATCTTAACTGTTCGTTCATCTGTAAGTTAATTGGTAGGGATGTTTGGGTCAGCCAGAGGAGGTATGCTGGAGGAGCTGCTCATTATCTCAGGATTACTGGGGGTGCAGGTCGTCTATGCTGTTTACATGGTGCTGCTGAACTATGTGCTGGAGATGGGTGTCCATCCCTTGTTCCTCGTCATCTTCGGGGGCTTAACTCAGGCGGTCTTCCTCCTGCCCTTCGCCGTAGCCTTCGAAAAGTGCGTACGTGATGAATTGCCGTTGCTGCATGTTAATTGTTACTTACTACATATGTTTGAATTGAGTTCATCCAGGAAAATAAAGTTGTGCTGATATGTTTGCAGGAAGAGATGGCCAAGAAAGCTGAGCCTTACGTTGGTGGCTCAACTGGTGGCAAGTGCCATGGCAGGGTACGGGATCGCTTCCATCAACATTCTTACATGGGTTCAGCTGGATTTAGATAAATCAAGTTATGAACTAATTATATTTGATTTTAGGAAAAATAATGCAAGATAAAATATAGGATTAGAAATATTACTGTATGAATTTGATTGTTCAATAGAAATTATGCACTTACCTGTTGGTGGGCTAAGGCCTGATGTTAGATGTGCTACCTTTGCCAGGATGGCCTTGTTCCAAGTTCTCATGCTGCAGGGGATCAAGAAGACTTCTGCAGCCATGGCTTCTGCTATGCCCAACCTTGCTCCTGGCCTCATTTTCATCTTTGCTGCCTGCCTCAGGTCACCATCACTTGTTCCTTCTCCAAAGATTTTATGAGCAGCTAAACTTAACAAAGTTACAGTGGAGCGTCCAACTTACTAGTGCTTTGAGATATATACTTGCATTAAATGATGCAGATACGAGAAATTTGATGCAAAGTGCTGGTTCAGTAGAGCCAAAGTCATGGGCACCATGGTGTGCTTAACCGGTGCTATATCCATGAGCTTCTTGCAGAACCCTTCCAGTTCACCTGCAGTGCTTACCAGCCATTGGCCACTTCTTGATCTGACCGCCAAGCCTTTGTCCATGAACAGTGCTAGCGAATGGACACGGGGTTGCCTCTTTCTCCTGGTGGCTGTTGTCTTCCTATCTGGCAACAGTGTGTTGCAGGTAATGTAAGATGCAGAAACCCAAGACTTGATGCACATATTGTATATCAACTACTCATCTATCTTTCTATTTGACGACTTATATTATTGTCATTTGATCTGCAAAAGTTACAGTCTGGTTCGATTGGGCATAACAAAATACATACTTGTTGCAGGCTGCAATTATGCTCAAATTTCCAGCACCAATGTCTTTGTGCCTAACGACCTCTGCCATGGGGTCTCTTTTCACTGCAATTATTCAGTATGTAATGGAAGGCAAGATCAATGTTGGTCCTTCAACCATCAGCATTCCAGCGATCACGGCAATTGTACTCTTGGTACTGTCATTTACATACATCATCAGACACTTCCAAAAAGAAGTCGTCTTTATACATGCACGAGGGAGATGCAAACAAAGTTGTTTTCTTGTTAATGTCAGCTGCAATTGATCTCAATTTGTAGGGGGGAGTAATGGTAGGTTCATGTGTTGCATTCCAGACGTGGTGTGTCAATAGAAAAGGTCCAGTGTTGGTTGGCATCTTCAACCCTGTCCAGACAGTCTGTTCAGTGATTCTTTCAGCTATGCTCTTCAGGCAGGCCATCAGTTTTGGAAGGTACGAAATATGAACAACTGCCAAAACTAATTTCTAATCTACCAATTGGGCTTAGCCCTGTATTGGCTTTGTTATATATATTAGCTTACCCTTACATTTACAGAATTACAGTTAATAGATTAAGCTTTAGTTCATTTAGTTCAGAAAAGTGAGTAATGCATTTCATTTGATTAACATCTGGCTTCTGTTTTGGATTTTTGCCTGCACAATTTTAAAACGCGTATTAAAAGGTCAAAAACATGTTAAGATATAAGCTTAGTATCTCTCACAGAATCTGTAACATCCTGCTTCATCAGTGGTATTGTTCATTTTGGGTCTTAGCCTGCACAATTTTTAAATGTGTTTCAAAAGGTCAAATCATGCTGAGATATAAGTCCAGTATTTCTCTTATGTATTGTCAATGTGAAATCAGTCTAAGTGTCACATTTATTCTTATTTGCTTTTACTTTTCCATTAACTTTTATGGGCTAAAACATGAGATAAGTGCCCTTCTCTTTTTATATATAGAAGGAACTCTAATCCACATCCTCTAATTTTGGCAGCCTGGCAGGGATGGTCCTCATGTTTGCTGGTCTTTACATGGTCTTGTGGGCAAAGAACAATGAATGCTTTAGCATGCCTAATCACAATGCTGATACTGGAGTGCCTGTAACAGGAGACATTGAGAAACCACTCCTCTCCTGATTTCTCAGCTATATCTGATTCTGATTAATCTTGGATCACCCGCATGGGGCTTGGGTAATTGGAGGTGACAGAAGGTTGCTTTTCAGAGGAGTTAATATATACCTGTAAGAATGTGACTTGTACATGCTATCACTCCTACTACCAAACAGAATTGACTGTACAGATTAAGAAGCCATGATAATTGCAAGATTTCAGGAGAAGGAAATGAAACCTTATGTCAGATGTTTTCCTGAACGGGATGAGTTCCACAGTTTTTTTTTTGCCTTTATTTTCATTTTTATGTATATAATTATAAACTTTGAATTCAGACTATCTTGTGTGCTTTTTCAAAAATTTGATACTGTGATATCTTCTTTTTTTTTTACTATTTAACCAACACATATATAAACATGAAAAGAGGAGTGGAGATTGTTGGACTGTTGCATCTGTAAATGCCCATGAGAATGATGAAGACAAAGAACAATGGATGATATCTTCTTAATTAAGTGGAAATTTTGGAATCTTTAGGGACTCACGGCAGACTAATTCATGGATGTTTATTAGGTCAGCTTGCGAGGGGTAGTATCTAATAAGTAGAACATGGCCTTTCAAAGAAAGAAGATTCCACATGTAGCTAGATATGCTCAAGGATCCGGGACTCCTGTGAAGTGTTTCACGTCTGGCCCAACCAAGCAAGAATTTGGAGCATAGTCGATGGCAACGCAAGCCAGAGAATTCAAATGATTATTTTCTGTCATTATCTTTAGTAAAATTAGTTATTGAAAAAAAATCTTTAGCAAATTTTATATGTCGATGTAAGTTACTCTTTCAAGATAAAACCTTTTAATTTTGCATAATGAAAACTTTTTTGAATGAGTTTAAGTAATATGCAGTCAAAATATTTTGCCTGCAAAGTGCAGCCTCACACATAAAGTGTGGGTCTCACCTCACTTTTCAAAATGATGTGACCCAATATTTTAAAAGTTTGGTGGAACCCACACTTTTATGGGTGAGGCTGCAAGGTGCAGCCAAGAAATCTTGGTTGCACCTTACTTACTTAACCTCTTTTTAAATATACTGAGTGGATTGTGTTTCATATATATATTGAGCACTAGTATCGGTTAAAGACATGAATCAAGATTGGATGGGAGTATTAATAGCTTCAATTTCAAGCAACAAAGATACATTTAGAGAATTAATAAGGCTTTCAAATTTTAAAAGGATGATAAGATCGGATATTTTTTGATTGGATAAGGATAGTAAGATTTTATTTATAAATAAAAACATGTTTTTTAAAAAAAAGTATGTATTAAGCACACACACTAATATATATATATATATATATTTATCATCACGTTAATTAATTAACTAAGTAATCAATACGGAAGGTATCGCCATAACCTAATTACACTGTACTAACGGAGATTGATTTCAAATCCGAATTCCATTAAATACAAAATATATTTTTTATTGAAAATCTCTTATAGGAAATTGTAATATCTGATTAGAAATTGACAACAGTAAAATCGAATTAGATCAACATTTAAACAGATTAAGTTTATTCAAAAAAATTAATAAACAAGTTAGAATAAAAATTTATGTCAGACTAAAAATTTTAAAAAATCTAACATAATTTATTAACTTATTAAACTATATTTATTAAATAAGATATATATTTTTAAATATATATAATTTAAATTATATTTATAATAAAAAAAATATGTTTCTTAGTATTGTATATATATTTAATGCACCAAAATTATTAATATGAATGAAAATAATTTACTGTATCTCTTTTAATTTGATTTTTTAAATTAAAATTACTAATAATTTTAATTTAT
>LTAE01001007.1:0-10156 GCA_001647135.1 Pontederia paniculata | reverse complement strand
AGAGAGAGAGAGAGAGAGAGAGAGAGAGAGAGAGATGGAACAGTAGAAATAGTAGTCAGCGTACAAATAAGCAAAACAGAAGCGTCTCGGTTGGACCAGTGGCCACCTTGAGAGCTCTTAAAGATCCAATCTTTGAGTTAAAAAAAAAGGAAGAAAGAAGAAGAAGAAGGCTCCATGGAGAGGCACAGATGCAAGCTCTGCTACCGTCGCTTCTCCAATGGCCGCGCCCTCGGCGGTCACATGCGCTCTCACGCGATGCTCGCGGCTCCGATATCGCAAGCCACTGCGCCTCCTCCTCCGCCGCCTCCTGTTCCCGTCCACCACCAGCACCATCACTACCCGCTTCAATCGCGTTCCGCCTCTTCTTCGTCCTTCTCGCCCGCAGCGGCGGCGGCGACAGAGGAGAAGGCCGCTCCGACGTACGGGCTCCGGGAGAATCCTAGGAAGAGCTTCCGCCTCGCCGACGCGGAATTCTCGGCGTCCTTCGCGGCCGCAGCCGGTTCCTCCTCCGTCGTGCAGGACGGGGAGAGCGACGTGGAGTCCTCCCTCCGCCGCAGGCCCAAGCGCCTCCAGGGCTCGACGTCGCAGTTCGCCGGTGGAGAAAATGAACCGCTCAGCTCCTCCGTCTCGGACGCATCTCCCGAAGAGGACGTGGCCCGGAGCCTCGTCCTCCTCTCCCGAGACTCCTGGTCCAGGTTCGGATTCCCGGAACAGCGCATGTCCAACGACTGGGACGAACGTGAGGGCGACAACGGTGACGAGGAGGAGGAGGGCGATGATGACGACGACGATGATGAGAGAGGAGCCGCTGCTTCGAGATCGCGGCAGCGCAAGAGGACGAGGTATCAGTGCGGCAACTGTAGGAAGGTGTTCCGATCATATCAAGCGCTCGGCGGGCACCGCGCGAGCCACAAGAGGGTCGGAGTGGAATGCGTGGCGACGGCCACCGACGCCCGAACGCAGATCCACGCCGGCGTCGAGTTCGTCGCCAATGCAGGCAGCCACGACGCCAAGGTGTTCCAGTGCCCTTACTGCTACCGGGTCTTCTCCTCCGGCCAGGCGCTCGGTGGCCACAAAAGATCCCATTTTGCCCACTCTGCAGCAATCACCAGCACTGCTGCTGCTTTCCTCCCTCCGCCTGTTGTTCACTCCACATTCATCGCGACCAATAACAGCAGCATCGATCTCAATCTCCCTGCACCATTGGAGGAGGAAGCAGAGCTCTCGGCCGTTTCTGTAGCAACGGAGTTCCCATCCAAGTAACTTCCTTTCTCCATTCCCGTCGGTTTCCGATGAAAAAAGAAGCTAATTTGCTTTGCAACTCGAGGTAATTCTCCAGTAACAGCATCAAAATTCATAAAAAAAAAAGCAAGCTTCCTCTTTTTTTTTCTTTTTTTCTGCATGGACATCAGAATCCAAGCCATCCAACTTGACATGGAGCTTCGACTTTGCTGCATTATCTTGGTTTCAGCATATAATTTTGTTATCTCGTTAGAATTCGATTTGGATTTCGGATCACAGGTTACAGTTGCTTACTGTGACTACTGCAGAGTAGAGTGGCACCATATGGATCAGAAGGAAATAGAATAGCTCCTCTAGATATCAAAGCTCTCTGTAATTAATCTAGCAACATGAAGAAGCTTGTTTTCATTTTGTTCTTCTTTTTAACTTTCATGTAAGTGCCAAGACAATTCTTGCCATTTTTCCTCTTAATTTTCTTCAATTAATGTAAGCATGAAGCAAGGCAACAGTTTTCCTTTTTCATTAAATTTATATTCATAATTTGCATCAAGCAATTGCCAAGCTGTTTCTGCAGCATTTGAGCAAGTTACTGCAACTATTGAACATTTTCTTAATCAGCAATTAATTCATTAAGTAAATGCCTGATGTTCTCTTCATACCTACTAACTATGCAAGTAATTGCAACTTCTTTTCTATTATTTTTTTTTCAAAATTTTGTTTTACAATGTGTGTGTAATTAAAGTACAGTTGGAAAAGTTGGAGGCATAGTTTCAGGAAAGGCTGTTGTTTCTCTGTGCTGTGTAACTAACAGGAGGGAGAGAGGAAGAGAGGAAGAGTAATGAAAGGGAGTGGGTGCGGTGGCAGAGGCTGTTTCCAGCTGTTTGTTGGCTTAATTGTTTGCTTCTCTTCTCTCCATCTTCTTTTTGTTCTCCTCCACTTTTAGTTTGTTTAGCATTCTACCTCTCGAGTCTGAGTTAAATGCTGAGCTTAACTTTTGGCCAAATTTCCCATTTGAATCCCACGTATATAATCTAGATTTACATATAAAACAGTGTGCAGAAACTTAGCTCGTATGACTGATTAGATCACGGACTTGAAGGTTGGTTGCAGTTTAAAGCTGAACTGAGCTCAATAGTGATCCATCATTGAATCGTAGGTTGTGGAGATTATTAATTTATTATGCTGGTAAGTGTAGTTGACCCGTATATTTTGTTGGATATAGTCCAAATGGGATTAATGGTGATTGACCATTAGATTGTGATTCAACGGTTAACATGGATCAACTATACAACCCATTTGGCCAAAGGGTGCATGTTGCACTGTCTCCACACATGTAAAGTTTAAATGCTAATTCATTGTTGGATCACATGATTGAATGGTAAATAATTCGCATTTTATACGGGCATTTTATAAGCTTCCATTGTATTTCCTATATGCTTTAGTGTAATGGATGGATAATTATGACCCAGATTGTTAAAATTCGAAAATTAGTAACTTACTCGTTGATAGATATAAAATTTAACCCTATTTTAACTAAGTTTAGTTAGCATGAATAATTAATAAATTTATGTCTCATGTATCGAGTTTGAATTTTGAAATCGTTAATTTAAATAAAAAAATATTATTTTTATCTTGACTTCAAATTAATTTTAAACATAAAAAAATTCATATGGGTATAAAAAAAGTGTAGGCCTACTTTCAATACTTTATAACTTTGTCTCGTATTTGTGCTAATATGGCTATTCTAAAAAAATGGTTTAATTGTCTAAAGTCTTATAATAATAGCATGCATCTGTCCTTCCAAGCTGAACCCCGGAGATCGATGGAATTAGTGCCGTACAAGAGATTGGAACGCCCGAGTGGACAGGGGATGAAGAGGGCATAGAGAATACTAATCACTCTCGATTCAATAAAAGTTTCTTTTTTCAAGGAATTGTTAAATCTCAGATTTCACACTAACCTTCTTTATTATTATTTTCATTCTTCAATTTGATTTGAAAATGATGTGATTCTATCAAATTCGTTAAGTATCCTCAAGATAATGTAAACATTAAAAGAATAAAAAATCTGATTTTTTGTATTAATAATTTTTTTATTGTCATCGTAGTTTTTAAAGTTTCACTCCAACGAGTATTTGTCACATCACAATTTAATAATAATTTTTATTTGTAAGTTTATAGGACTAATCTATTGATTATCATTAAAATAAATATTTTTGTCTAATTTTTTACTCTTCTGTAGAATGGGAGAAGAGTAATATAAAGATGGTATATAATCATTGTAGTCACACATATTGGTGCAAACTCTTACTAGACACAGCATGCAGGGACGGATTGAAGTGGTGGGCCAACTTTTTGTCATAACTAATCATACATGTATATTTATGACAATATAATCTAATATGTATTTCAACATAATATTTACTACAAGTTTAATCACATCCTATTCCTTTTATAGGTGTACTCAATTGCATATATATTATCATATGTCGTACATTATTCCTTTAAAAAACTTAACTAAGAAGATCGAAAAGTTATATAAAAACACAGAAATATATTTTTTGCAACATTTTAATACTAAATACTAACTAATATAATTCTATATAAGCATATTATAAATTATATCTGCCCATTTTTCCTAGACTTATTACTTTATTAGTATAAACTCACGAGCTCATATGAGTGTTGTATGACTATTTTGTAATTTCCAGTACAAATATTATATATATATATATATGTATTATTTAGAAAAAACTGATAAAATGTCAGTAGACAATTAGAGGAGTATTTCACCATTGGCTCAAGTGAGGAGTTCATCTCAATGATGTAGGAACAGTTGATCCAAAGTTCAAACAAATCGAATTTCGGAATGGTGAACTGACGGGTTCAAAATTCCGAGTAATAAAGTCTAATCCTAAGATATTATTGGCATCATTTTCTCTCAGTTTGTTTATATTTTGGAACTGCAAACGATGGTTTACTGTTTCAAATAAGATGATTTGGATAAAATTTCTGTGCACTTCTTGATTGATCTGAAGCTAATTTTAAGGATATTTAATGTAAAATATTTATAGGATTTTAATTTAATCTTATCTGATCTCATAAGATAAATATAATATTATATATTATGAAGATTATTGTATTGTCGAAAATGGTAATTAATTTATAAGAATTTTAATTTGTACTTTTCTGGTCTCTATATTTTATATGCGAGTTTGCTGAAATGTAATTTAAGAATTGAGTGCAAATTTTTTGCTAAAAGATATTTTTTCCTAAATGTATTTTTATCAATAGATATGTTTTTAATATCATTGATCCGATCTCATCTAAGATCTTATGCAAGATTCTTATTTTGACAACCTTGAAATAAGGTACTAAAATAATTTAAATTAATCTATTCAATTTTAAACTACGAATTTTTCATAAAAGATTTCTGTCTCACCTATTCTCGCCTGTCATATAATAAAATAAATTATAATTTGCATATTCTGCTGGCGCATTTAAAATTTTAATCACAATAAAATAAAAAATATATATTAAGACCATAAATAACAAAATGTATAAATCTTGATCAAAATTTCATTAAACAAATTATGGCCGCATTAATTTTCTGTAAACTTGATACTAAATACAATAACTAATTTTCATACATGACAAAGTAAAAAAAATAAAGAAAGAGTGCTAATTAGGCAACTACTATTGTGTGGACATCTAGTTCTACTTTAAAGTTGAATTAAATGACGTCACTCCCTCTTGCACTTCCCATCCCAAGCGTTTTAGAAAAAAACATGCACTTCCAAGAGCAGGTGCTTATACTTAGGAGTGTTCACGGGTCGGGTTGAATCTGATTTGAACTCAAACCTGAACTGACCCGATCAATTTTGGTCGGGTCGGTTTGGGTCGGGTCGTACCATTTTTGGCATGCAAATCCGATTCAACTCGACTCGTCCAAAGTCGGGTTGGATTGGGTCGGATCGACGGGTCACCCGATCAATTTTTTTATTTTATTTTTTTCATTATTTATTTATTTATTTATTCATTTTATTTTATTTTTTAAAATTTAGTATGAATCATTATATCTAATATTCATTTTGCAACATAAAAAAGCTTTTTAAAATATTTGTATTATGATATATTTTAATTTTTAAATTAAATTTAACCTTTAAATTAAATTAAAATTAATTTAATTTAAAAAAATAAAAAAGTTCGGATCATCGGGTTGGGTCGAGTTGATTCGGGTTGGAAATTTCCAACCATTACCCGACCCATCCAAGGTCGGGTCTTGGCCGGGTCAGGTCGGGTCCGACCCGACCAAGAAACCGAACCGACCCAATTCAGTTTGGGTCGGTTCGAGTGACCGGTTTCACCGGGTTGACACGACTCGGTGAACACCCCTTCGTATACCGGGCGAGAATATGTGAATCAAGTAAGTTCTTTTTTTACTAATCTTAGATAAATTATTTGCACATTTTTCAGAACCTAATATTAGCTACTACCTTTATCACCCCCTCAATCCGAAATTCAAACTTATTAGCTGATTAAATTAATCGAATTTTTATTTTCATGACTGACATAAATATCTATATGATTATTATAAGGTTTTTCACGATTACTAGATCTTCTTAATATCTCGAAAAAAAACGAGAAGGACAGATAAGATGGTTATTAATGATATAAAGTACACTTGATTTCACAAGTAAAATAATGATCGAAGAATAACAGCGGAGTCCTTCACTTTGATTTGAAATATCTTATGATTTGGATGTAAAAGAATATCGAATTCTTTTTTCATCAATAAAATTTATATATAATTTTATTTTTAATTTTCTTTATTATGTTCATAATATAATTTTTTCTTTCATTACCACAAATCTTAATTAGTATGTGTCGTTTCAAATAACACGTACCACTATGACATATGAGATTTTCAATACTTCTTAAAATAAGAAAAAATATTTACCATTTTATGTATTTGTAACTTTTAATTGAAAATAAAATGGTGACTAAGGTGTTACAACGATGAGGAAAGAGAAGAAGGGACCCCAAATCCGAAGACGATTAGCAGACATAGCCAATATCATTCATATTTACATGACTCATATATAAATAGTTTTAATAGTAAATAACAATCATAAGCAAATTAATTATTAAAAATATATTATATTAATAAAATTATGCTTAATACACTCATTAAATTCCTAATTTTTAATATTAATAATTTAAATATTTGTGAAAAGTTAAATCATATTTTAGTTTTAATTCTTAATATTAAAATTTATAATGCTTTGTATATCTCAAAAAATATTCCACACAACCCAAATTATGTGTATACCCCTCTATTTTTTTGTAAATGCATTAAAAAACATCATGAGTTTTTTCCTATATCTAGAACTTTACAATTAAAAAATATTCAAAAACACTTTAAAGGAAATGAGCATAATTAAACCAATAAAAAATAGAGTAAAAGAATTGGCGCATAAGAAAATTGAAGCTTAAAGAAAATTTGGGAGGTGAAACACCTTTCATTTATTGATATATGATACATAATATGTAATATGATGTAAAAAAACCTAATTAAGTAGATAATACTTTTATTATTTTTTAATAAATTTAATGGATGTATTTTAAGTAAATAACATCATATTACCTATCTTATCTAGGATATGTTAGATATACAATAGAATAAAAAAAACTTTAAGAGAGAAAAAAAATTATACCCATGTAGATTAACATCTTATCATTGGTAAGATAGATAATACGATATTAATATTACACATTTAAGTAGCTAATATCTTCATTATTTCCTTGCTATTACATCTATTTTTTATACTATATAATTATTTTATTATTTATTATTTTTTATTGATTTATAATATTTTCGAAAAAAATCTAATAACAAATTGATCTATTTTTTTTATCTTTAGTCCAATAAGAAAAAAAAATTGAGTTAAATCTAGTTTCCTGGTTCAACCCAATTTTTTCAATTCATTTTGGTTTTTCCTGATTTTTTATAAAATTTGATTTATATATTAAATTGAATAAGATCCATTATCAATTCACGATCGAAACGATCAATTCGGTACGATTTTCAAAATATTGCTCATTAGACTATCCATTGATATCTCTCTCTTTATCTACTACATCACAATAATAAACAAAAATATTTAAAAATATTAATTAAAAAAAATAGATAAGGATAACACTTTCTCTCTCCTCCAACCTTTAATGAGGACCGAGAGAGGGAAGGCTTCTCCCTTCCATATGTCAAGAGAGAGAAGGTGGACAGAGCCACAGAATCCTCAATATGATGAATAAGGCCATGAAGGTGGTCACGATAGAGGCAAGGGACGAGCCAAATGCACAAACAAATGTGAGAGAGCTTAGTCCTCTTTCTATTTTCATACCTCTTTTTCTCTCTGTCATTCTTCATATCCTCACTCATTAGGTCCTACTTGCTTGTATTATGCTCGAGCTAATCAATTAATATTTGATTATGCTCATGCTCATATCGTACTTAAAAAAATTATATCATGTCAAAGTTAATATTCGGACAGCTCGACATGAGCAAGATTGTATCGATTGTGTCAGATTAGATCGAACACAATTTTTTATTATTTTATATTTTTGCTTAAAAATACTAATTCTGTACATAATAAAAGTTTATACTCATATTTAATATAATTATATCATAAATTAGTAAATTAATAACTAAATAAAAATATATGATATTATTGTATTAATAATTAAAAAGATACATATATTGCATAAAAAAATATCTATTAGAATATATTTATAATATAAGTTGAATCTAAAAATTATATCGCAGAGGAAAAATTTGAATTCGAGTTCAAATATTAATAAACTTCACTATAAAAAACCTTATGAAATTGTGTCTAGAGTTTTATATTTTATATATTAGAATAATTATTTAAGTTAGACCGTGCGTACAAAAGAAAAGAAAAAAAAAGCAAAAAGATAGACGGCACTTTTATTATGAATAGAAAAACAACTACGGTTGAAAAAAAAATGGTAAAAATTCTCCATGTAAAATAACAAGAATGTAATTTAGTTTTGCATTTTATCAGAACATTATTATTACGGAAATGTAAAAGAATTTCAAAATAAAATTTATAAGGGTAAGATGATATATGCAAACATTTGAAATTATTATTATTATTTATTATTTGCACTAAAGTCCCATATGCCCATTCTCGAAATGAATTATAAATGAAGAAAAAAGAAGTAAAAATGCCTCGTATGTACCCATTCTTCTCTTGTGGCCAGTGGCCTCACGGCGTCATGATATGCGGATGTGCCCAGAGGCACAAGATTTCTGCCGCGGGCGGAAAAGTGCGCGTGCGCAGAGCGGGAAGGAGGTAACTGCTACCGGCGGTGACGCGACTCACATCGCCGTAGACTTCGGGAAGCGAACAAGTCGCCCGTAAAAACCGAACCCCAACTGACGGTTATTACCGTACGCGGTGGTCCCCACGGGAAGAGTTCGACGCGATGCGCGCATCAGGGCCGTCCATCAGGAGTCCGCCGCTAATCCGACGGTCTTTACCCTTTGAGGCCCGGTGGGCCCTGGAAAAGACGAGTCGGCCCACCTCCCGCCTGCTTCCTTTCTCCTATCACTAATAATTCCGCTCCCCGATATCTGACCCGGATTTTGACCAGCACACAGCGGTCCCACTCGAAGAGCGCCAGTGGAGGTGCCGATATGATGACATGTGGGCGCAGCGGTGAGATGCCGTGTTAGGAACATGAGTAATGAGCGCGAAAACTCAACGTTCCCCTTTTTTTTTCTCTTTGCTTTGTTTCCACTTACTTTTTTTTATGAAAATTTAAATAAAGAGTTTTTTGGTGGGGGAATGGATAAAAAATGGAAAGGGTACAACGTTTGATTGGCGCCAAAAAAGGAGACATCAATTAATATAATTATATGATTGGGATAAAAAATTTAGGAGCGAGCAACAAATAAAATTAGGATGAAGTAAGAATGTCTCTAATGCGACTTTGTCTTTCAATACAGAATATTTTCGCTAATATTTTATTTGTTATAATCATATATGTAATTTAAAATAACATAAATTAATCGAAATAAAATTATAAAAATTATATCGATAATACAAAAAAAAAATCTTCAACCATATGTGAAAGTGTGATTAGAAGGTGTCATATGGTGCTTTTCCCCTTCCAAAGCGTTTGATCTAATTCTAGTAAAAAAAAAACACATGATAAGTTGCATTAGAAGTTGATATCATTATGAATCTCCGAGCTCATTTAATTTCATATTATTTTTACTATAAAACGGATTTTATTTTTTTTTAACTGATTAGACAATTATAGCTATTCATCACTCTGAAGCTGTGTTCCATATGAGAAGGAAAGCAATAGATGGCAGCATTTTGGAGGGCTGCAATTATTAAAATAATTAATTAATTCCAAAATAAATAAATTAAAAAGTGGGTTCATTACATTTCAATATCTCGTCTATACGCATGAGAAAAAAAAGTGACAAGAAGAGAAGATAATGTAGTTCAGCAAAATGGAAAAAAAAACATGATAACTAGTTACAATGACTATGAGAGGTATGTGCAAAATGAGGTTCAAGAATTAAATTAGTGAAACGATAAAATTCAGATGTAAAGATTCAAAGTAAAGAAAATAAAAATTAATATTACATCAACAAAATACAGAGACGATCATTAACTTATAAATAATTATTTTTTTATTATTTAAGATATATTTTAAATTCGTGTGGATCACGAATTCAAAGCGAATAATTTTTGAATGGAATAAAATATTATAATTAATTTTGTAATATGAATAAATTTGAATGAGATTATGTTATTTTTTAATTTCTTTTTTTCCCTGTTTGTGTTTGCTAATGAAGTTATAAGAGAGAGAGAGAG
>LTAE01001006.1:15074-56050 GCA_001647135.1 Pontederia paniculata | reverse complement strand
TGTACGCGCCCCCCCCCCCCCCCCTCCCCCCATTTTATGCAATCATTCAATGTGCATTCATATTGTAACACCCATCAATTTCCTAAAATAAAAATAAATAATAAAAAAATAAAAGAAAAGATATGGCAAAAGAAAATGGATTATGATTAGGATTAGAAAAAGAATGAGTAGTAGTCAAAGTCAAATTATTATCTTAATCATTTAATATTCCTCGTCCTACCTAAACTAATTCTTAAAGGACTCCTAATCATAAGTCAGATAAGAGTGATTAAGTTGAGTTGGACTTAGATTAAACCTAGAAAAGCCCTATAAAAGGATGGTTAGAGGAGAGAAGAAGGCCTCGTTATTTCTCTCTCAAGTCTATAGAACCAAAAGTTCTCTCTCTCTCTCTCTCTCCTCTGGAGACAAGCCATACTTGAGGAGGAGACCGAGTCACGAGAATCGAGAAACATTAATTAACTACAAATAAAGATATGTAGTTAGAAGGATCAACCTTAAAGACTTTCATATGAATATGATAGATTAGGGGCTTTCCCAAAAGGTAATTATGATATACGTTTTATAATTAAAATGTAAGTTACTATTCACAGGATGGAAACAATGACAAATAGAACACGGTTTGTGTCCTTAGAGGACATAGACTGTGTTTTCTCACTACGTGAATGGTCGTGACCTTGCACACGGTTCGTGCTCTCTCTCGAAATGTCACCAGAGTGGAGGACGCAGGCCGCATCGCACCTTGACACAGACAGTGCCCATTATTGCAGAATCAACTGCATCAATGGATCATCTCGAAGCACTCAAAAATGGATCGCGTCGCACCTTGACGCGAGCTGTGTTCCTCGACATCATCGAAGTAGACAAAAGGATGCATCAACTGTCGCGTTCTTACCTGAGCACGACCTTGTGGCTCTCGGAAATGGAACGATGGCGCACGACGCTGAAAATGGATCATGTCACCTTGACAGGGACCATGTGTCAACTGATTCCAACCACGAATCGAACGCGGGCCAAGTCTCTTTGGCCGATCACATTAGGTGAATCAGTGTTCGACACGATCGTGTTGCCTTAACACGGGTCATGTCTGGGCTGAATGCGAATTGGATCGAACATAGATTGATTCACTATAATGTGAACCCATAGTGGAAAATGGGCCGTATCGTTTGACGACACATGTCGTGTTCCTTCGATAGAATTAAACCGAGTACATCAATTCGAAAATGGATCGTGTCAGTTTTGACCACGGGTTGTGTTTCACCACCAAGTAAGTTGATATTGCTACTTTTATTGATTATTGCATGAAAGGAAAATCCCATATTTAAATGATAAGAGGATTTAAAAGAAGAATGTTACCCATGTTGGTATAATTTGACTCTTGATGAACCGTCAACATGGACCTCAAACATAGGATAATGGATTCCTTCAGGAGTAACTGTCAATTGATTCCTGCTGAAATTCCTACAAAGGGGTTTCCTAGGTTCACTGGTTCTTGTTAGAATTCTTGAAAAATAGGTTCTCAAGTTCATTGGTTCATATTGAAACTACTCAAGGGGTTTCTTAGGTTCATTGGTTCTTGTTGAAATTCCTATAAAAAATTATTTCTCAGGTTCACTGATTCATGTTGAGATTTCTACAAAGAGATTTCAAGTTCACTTGATTTTTACTAGAATGATTGCTCATGGGTTCCTTAGAAAACAACTCTAACTGAATTCCTCAATATCAACTATCTATTGAACTAAGGACCTTGCTAGCCTTAATGGCACCAGGGCGAAAGCCAATGATCTTCATGCTTGTTAAAGACTGATTGTAATAATTGAATAACTTAGGGCAAAGAACTATTAAAAGAATAAAGGGTCATAAAACTAAACCTACTTAACTGAAAAGAATGAGCATTGTCTTAAACCAATGCAACCGAGGTTTTTTGCAACATAATATGTAACTGGTCAATAAATGAAATGGTAAATGTAAAGGTAAAGATAAATTAGAGAGATGAAGCATCATTTATTTTTCCTCATGATATTTATATAATTTTTTTCTATTAGCTATTATCCTATACATATTGGGCTTCATTAGTCGTGGAAGAATCACTTCCCTGCTTTTGATCCTGGAAGTGATGAATGCAAGATAGGTGGTGGTACGAATGATGTAGATGATGTCTTGCATATGATGAGTCTAGTTTGAGTCCAATCTACTATCAAATTAGTCTTTAATTAACTATGTCTCTTCTTTACGTTCAATAATGTAAAATGATGATTTATCTTGTTATATTTTCTTTATTTTTTTTATTTTAAAAGATAATGCTTCTACATTTTAATGATTAGTCTTTTGATCAAAATTAAGTCAAAGAAGTATTACTATAACACCTCATATTTTTAAATAATAAAAGATAGAGAAAATATATGATAAGACAATGAAAGATATAATTTGGTTAGGATTGAAAAAATAATTAAAAATCCTTTGGAGAATTACACATATTCCCTTCCATATGACAGATCTTGGCATAGTCATCTACCAATTCCAAACAAATAGGATTTTTTATTTTTTCCTAAAAATGAACTTTATTTCCATCTTAAATCTTTTCGAAGCATATATCTTCACCTGAATTAAAATTTTATTCTCAACCATCATCTTTTTTTATCTCCCAAAAATAATTGTAGTTTTGATGATGGCCAAAACTAATATCCGACAAATACTAATAGAAAGCATTAATTGGAGATTGACAAGGAACCACTAAAAGATGATTTCTTTTACCTTTTTTCTATTATAAACTTGCCATTTACCTAATTGCCATTATTTTTCTTCAAATTTCACCGAATTTTTTTAGAAATGCTATAATAGAATATAAATATTTTTTATTTAATATTTTTTTACATTTATTATAGGAAAAGACAATACAATTTCGTGGTCACTATTTTCTTGGTGCATTTTGTCCGCCGCGTGTTGCGGTTTACCCAAAGGACGCGGAGGACCGTCTGCGGTCTACCGCAACGACCGTCCCCGTCCTCCGCCGTCTCCGTGACCCCTCTCTCGTTTCATTCTTAAACTCATCGCCGCTTCCCCTCCCCTTTTCCTCGTCTCTCTTCTCTTCCTCCTCCGCGATGGCGGTAAAGTTACCCGTTTCGTACTCCGCTTCTTCGGCGTGTCGCCTCCTCCCCCGCTGCTGCTTCCGATCGCAGCCCCTCCGCTTCGCCCCCACCACGTCCTTAACCTTTCGCCTCGGCAGCGCCCGGAACCCGCTTCCCGCTGTCTCTGTTCGCGCCTCCGCCAGCGCCCGAGACGGCAGCGGCTCGGATTCCCGTCCGTCGTCCCTAGCGAACGGAGCTCCGGCGTCTCCCTCCTCCGCGTCCGCCACCATCGATTTCCTTACCCTCTGCCATCGCCTCAAGGTTTGATTTCTTTGCTTGATCGAGGAACTTGCGTTGCTTCCCTGATCAATGTTTTCAGAATATACTTTACACAAAAAAAACGAAAAAAAATGATCATTGCAAGGAAATCTGGATCTTTCAATCAATTAGCACCTTCTTCATGTTTAATTACTAAATTAGAAAAATAGTAGATAGAAGATCATTTTGCATCTGTGGATAGTGTTGTCTGTATTGTGTCATTAGGAAATTGTCCTTGAGGTTTCTTATGCCAAAGGGAATTTTTATTTCATTCCGGTTTGCATTCAGCCTTTTGATAATAGAGCAATGCAACTGAATATTTGATTATGATGTTTCCTTAGCAAGGGACTTGTTTTGTATGTTAAATTAGTAGGGGATCTACGTTCTTATGTATGATTGTGCAATCATGCGATAATATAACTTATAAGCAATGAAACGGAAAAGGGATTCAATGGTGTGGAAGACCTTGGCTGAGGTGTTATTGATGGCTGTGCAATATGATATTTGGATGATTGTTGAGAAACATCCGGACAGGAGATGGAGCAAATGGTAATAGCAATGCAGAACAAACCGGAGACAACAAGTTTGGGATAGAGAAAGGAGATGTATGAACAAAGGCTGTCTATAAATGTGGTGGCATGACATCAATGGGGGTTTTCCGGAGCAGAATTTCCTGCAATCCGACTTTTCAAGGGCATGTGATATGTAAATTTTGATTGTGCATTTGTATAGTTATTGCCTATCAATGAGAATTGGATTTCGTATAATCATTGCCCAACAATTTGAATTGGATTGCACAAACTAAGACTTCTGTTTACATGTTTGAATGCCACCTGTGCAAAAATCTTCACTGCTTCAGCAAATGAGGATGATGGAAATAAAATGACCAGATAACTGATTCCACAACTAAAAGTTGATATTTTGAATTATTATTGTTGAATAAATCCTCTCAAAGAAACATCGTTGAATAAATCCCTCTAAAAGAAAATATTGTTGAATAAATTTAGTAGTACACTTTTTTGTTGTCTGTCGGCTTTGGTCTGTCATAACGGCAGCAATTTACTTTGTCACTAATATTCCACTTACACAAGCACTGCTCTCCGGATGACATCATGGTCGAGCCACTGTTTCACCATTTTGCTTCACTTATATTTGTCTTTTGCAGACAACGAAAAGGAAGGGATGGATCAACCATGGTATAAAGGGTCCTGAATCCATTGCTGACCACATGTACCGCATGGCATTAATGGCTTTGATTGTTGGCGATCTTCCTGGTGTTAATAGGGAAAGGTAAAGTAACTTAAGATTATTATTATTTTTCTAAATCAGGAAAAAATCCTATCAATTAATTTTAACTTAAGATTATTATTATTTTTCTAAATCAGGAAAAAATCCTATCAATTAATTTTAACCATGTCTAGTTTCGTTATATGCATTTATTTTACTGAAACTATGAACTCGTCCCCTTGCTTCTTAGTTCCCCCTACATTTCTTGACTCTAAGTCCTTGTTTGTTTTTGCCTATCTATCTCTTGCATTACATTTTTTGATGAGAAAAAATGGCACTGCCATTATAGAACTGAGTTCTATACCATAGAGAGTTCTGCTCAGAGAGACAGATAAAATAGTTAGAGGAATATGGTCATTAAGATCCAGTTGATTTCTTCCAGCCTCCAGTGGGCTTTGAGATAGCATTTATTTCCTAGGATGCAATTTGATGGTATTACCATATTAAAATAGAAATGAGAAAAGGAAAGGGAATGGGTTGACCCTGAAATGTTTAGTTTCCTTGGAAAAGGAATAATGGTTCCATTGTATTGCTATGTTTTGAATGGCTATAATGGTTGAATGAGAATAATATTGATGTTAAACTTTTTTTGAGAGGGTAAAGGATTATTGTTAAGATTGCAAGCATCGAGCTTTAATCATCAAAAGATGTTACATGCGATGATTACAAAAGATAGGTCATTCTCTACGGATCTAGCTAGTGAAATAATGTTCTCAACATATGATCTTTCCCTTCTAAAAGTACAGTGGTTCCTTTGGCTTCAAGTAGCACATAAAAATGCAAAAGGAGTGGTGCACCGTCTTCTTGATACATATACTTGTATGTTCTGGTTCCTTCTTCCAAATCGTGGCGACCGCCATAAGCCAGACTATAAGCTGAAATTAATCCAGCGATATGCTGACATCTGTCACACTTCTTTTGCCACGCCACATTCAAAAAATAAGTGATTGATGTCCTCCTCGTATTCCTGGCAGAAAACACAAGACGTGTCTGAACCCAGTGCCCATCTTGATCTATATTGTATTGTGACCAGCCGCCGATATCTTAGTAGCGATGCAAACAGTTTAATATGCAGCGGTGTTTTAATCTTCCATAAGAGGCTGCAAGCCGTGCTCAATTCCACATCTTCCAGGATTTTGTCTTTGTCTGGCAGTTTATAGATTCCATGCCCACATATCCTGCGGTGAGTTAATCAGTGATCCCTTTTAATGTTTCCAACAATAAGATAAACTCTTCATTTTTCTGATCAGGCAAAGAGGCCACAAATTGAGGTATCCAAACACCATTATCCAAAAGCATCTTCCTACCAATATTTGTTCACTGTAGCTTCGGAATTTAGGAAGGTGCCGGAATATCACTTAAAGCAGTGTACTAGAAGCTCAAGAATCCTCCTAGAATCTGAATATAATATTCAGATCCTAATGTCTCTGTGGAGAAAGGTCGAATATGAGGAATTGTCAGTCGTCTCCATGAAAAAGAGCATCCATAGCAAGCATTCGTCACAGATAGCCAAACATCTTCAGATTGACCCATTAATCCAATAGGCTATTTTTCATTCATCGTTCGGAGCGCCCGTATCCCTGGACCTCCTTATAGGGTCTACATTTGTCAGACCATGCCACAAGATAGATACCCCTTCCCGAGTTACTCGGGTGTTTAAAAAGATTAATGTTAAATTTTGATATAATTATATTACCTCAGATATAAAATATGACCTATTGTGTTTGTCTTTCTTTCTTATAGCTAAAACAAGTCATTTCATACAAAATTAGGTTACTATTTATATAAATACAGCAACACTAATTCAATATTAAAATTAAAGTATTCATGATTATATTCTGGAGAAAAGGTAAAAATAATCTAACAAGAAGAACAAACTAATATTGGTTGGACACATTTGACTATATTACTATAAAATAAACTCTTTATTCCAGAAGGTAAATAATTTCATAACAAATATCTGATGAACTATTTATCAAGGGATATATATCCGCTACCCAGTTTTGGTTATATCCTTGTCGACTAAATAATGGAATGACTCAATATTGGCTGAGAGAATGGTTTGTTCTGACGTGGTCTGATCTTAATGAGGCTTCAGGCCAGACTACGAAATATCATCCTCCGATATAATAGTTTAACATATATGTGTTATGAATGGTGTGGAATCACATTTCCAGTTTTATATTTAAGATGTGATTCTTGGATTGAATGGGAATAAGACAGGAATCACACCTTCAAAGTGTTGCATACCTTTTTTCTTCAGGATTTTCTTTACCATGACATTAATTGACAACAAATGTTTGCTCATTCTTTCTTGTTTTGTAAGCTCATGTTTCTCTTCCCTGTCCTTTTATAGGTGCATTAAGATCGCAATTGTGCATGATATGGCAGAAGGTAGTTAGTTGATGCTGTGTTATTTCTGATTTCGATTATAGATGCTAGCCTGTTATCATATTCTGTTTTTACTCACTTATATCTGTTTTGATAGCTATTGTTGGTGATATTACACCGTCAGATGGTGTGCCTAAAGCTGAAAAAAGCAGACGTGAACTGGAAGCTTTGAATGAAATGTGTGAAATCCTTGGTGGAGGACTAAGAGGTATAGGTTGATTTCTAATATGTTTCTATTGTACCCATAAAGAAATGTTTCTGTTGTGGGTGTGACCATCTATACTTGAAGAGTTCATACACATTAATGATTCCTTTTTCTTTTTGTTGCAGCTAATGAGATAAAGGAACTTTGGGCAGAGTACGAGAACAATTCTTCTATTGAAGCTAACCTAGTAAAGGATTTTGATAAAGTATGCCATTAGTGCCTTATCTAAAACCTGCTTTACGACATATTCATCTCTTACCAATATCTTTGAAAGTAAAATAACACATGACTTCTGTTGTATGCTTCCATCTTCTATTGTAATCAATATCTTGTGCTTATCCATTTTATTCTCCTGACATGCAACTTATACTTATTACTTTTGAGATTTCTTATTAGCAATTTACTGTATTTGACTGCCAATTCTAAGTAATTTTGTAGTCATGAGATTCCTATTTATTTATGCTGTTACGATGCATAATTTGTAGAAGCATAATGCACTATACTTGAGATTAATGATATTCCTTGAAACAAGGAGTATATATAAGGAGTAATCCACTGTGACACGTTCACTTAAAAAAAACCCTTTTGTAGATAATCATTTATCAAAAAAATTTGAAAAACTCAACACGAAGGAGGAGAAAGAAATAATTGTTATTTGGTCTCGGGCATCTAACATTATACCCACAATGATAAGGAAGAAAGATATTATTGCTACAAAAGCAACTGTTTTTTTTTTAATATCTTCTTTGGATTGATATTTCTTCCATTGTACATGATTACTTTACTTTGCAGGGACTTTACGCGCTATATATAAATAGTTTACATTGGTTTTTTGTTCATTGTTACATATGTATATATGTTATTCTCATCTCGTCTCTTGACTTGCTTGACAAAAGCACTATGCTAGGGTTTTCCTCTAGTGTTTCACGTACCGTCCTGATGATATTTTTTATATTTTGGCTTCTAGTTTCTCATTGAATATTATTCCTTTTTTCACCACATAAATTATTTGCTTTAGGTTGTGCCAAGTATATAATCTTCTTCAAGGTAAAGAGTAATTGCCAGCTAGGCTCAAATTATCTATTAATCTTTTAGTAGTGTTGCTAGATTGCATTCAATTGCCTTTTCTCTTCCATTAGTTCCTGGGGCTTTACATTTTCTAACTCATCTGTTCTTTTAGACTAATTGCGTGTTCAGTATTTGAAAAGTGAATATGTGGATATGCATTGACCTTCTAAAATGAAGATATGCATTAAAAAATAACATAGGAAACTGTGTTGGTAGTTGGTACTGTTTTGAATATGTAAGGAAATAAAGTATCAATTTGATAGCTAGCTCAAATGTGTAAGGTAACTTTTATGAGGGAAATTGACATACGCATAACATATGTACAGTTAACTAAATGATTAAATAAATGTGTGAAGAAGAATATATCTTTTGAGAGGGCCGAAGAATTATATATTAAACTTGTAATATCTTTGATGTCATAGATGCTGAATATTTCATGCGTTTTTTTCAGATTCTCTCTGAATTTTTCTTCCATAACATGTGAAACTTATTGTACTTTGTTTGCTTTTAGTATTTGGATTTTAAACTGCAGAATTGTTATAGATGTAAATATTATTTAAAGTATAGCTGAACCCAAATTTCATTCCAAAATCTAGAAGATTCTTACTCAGTTGTGTAAATTCAGGTGGAAATGATTCTTCAAGCTTTGGAATATGAATCAGGTACCCTTTTTTCTTTTAATAAATATGACATGGTCCATGAAACAGAGTCTAGGGACTAACATAAGATCTTGTGATTGTGCTAAAATAATTGATACATCAATATCTACTATGTGATCATATAAGAATATTCATCGGGGTGCATTGTTTGTTTTGAAAGTCATTGGGGTGCATTGTCCCTAGTGAAATTCTTCTATTGCACGTATCACTTTCTAGTTTATTGTTTCTTATTCCAGTTTTTTAAAGCCTGAATTCGTCGATGCAATAAGTCATATTATTGAGCATTAAATTGTGCTAAAGCGCAATATAAGATGCCCAATGTAGGGCCAGTGTACATCTATTCTATGTTAGGTCTCAACTGGTTCAGGCTTGTATTCTGTTTGCTTTGTCCTTGAACAGATTATGTAATATAGAAAACCCTTTATAGCATGCATATATGGGTTGTGCATTAAATCATTTATGAAGTCATCCTGAAGAAAAATATCATCTAGCTAGTCAGTTACTATGGTGAAACTGCAGCCTAAGCACTTAGCAACTTTGTAGAAGCCCTCTGCATGCTATCATAAATGTTTATAAAATTGAAAGTATAAGTGGACCAATGATAATGGAAATCAATAGGAACCTTTAAGATGGTTCTTCCTCAAAAAAAGGAAAAATATTTTAAGTTGTTTGTTGAATATTCATGGAAATTTATTTTTGAAGGAAGAAAGGATGACTACCAATATTTTTGAAATATTCATATTTTTTCAGAGGAAGAAAGGACGACTACAACTTAAGTAGCCCTCCATTTGTATTAACCAAAAAGAATGTAGAAGTTAGTGTGGAGAGCCACACACAAAGGAACAAAAGTGTGAAGAACTATCCAAACCCCCCTCACTAATAAGATATGATGCATGATGTACAATATTCTCTACATAGCATCTTTGCCCTCCAAAAATTGTGCAATTACATTGTAGCCAAGTCAACTACATGTGCCTTCGCCATCCTGATCTGTCATGTGTACCACGTGATCGTCAGCGAGTCCCAAAATGTCCCTGCTCCTGAGGTGTCGACACCCATAAACCCCATACACTGCCATGTCTCTGAGGCTATGGGACAGGCAAAAAAAGGTGATCAATGTCCTCCACTGTTGCACCACAATGCACATGCAGGGTTTGCATGTGGTGCCCATCTGGCTATGTAGGACCTAGTGAGGATCCTGACGCATCTCAAAAGCCATGCAAAGATCTTGACTTTGAGCGATGTAGGTTAACGCCATATGCATAAAGTGTCTCCTCTAATGTGCTCCGAAACCGTCCCACTCGGGAACAACTGTTTGTATATGCCCCTAGCTGAATAACTACTAGAAGTCCATACCCAGCCAATCAATCTCGAGTCTTTTGAGCGATGCCTCGATATACGTCAAGTAGGCCAAGAAGGTCTTCGAATCGTCGGTCCGACAAGGTAGACTTGGAGGTAGGAGTCCAGGAGTTACCTCCTGATGAGCCATGAGCTGGCCAGTAGTCTTCCACTATCCCTGTCGGGTGTGCTGATAGTGCTTGGAGTCTAGGGTAGATCACCGCAAGTGTGTCCCCTAGTGTCCATTCATGATTCCAGAAGGAGAAACCTGTGGCGGAGCCCAGAGAAACACAAAAAAACCGTCGCATCTGGGGTAGGATGGTGGAGATCCCTCGCCAAAAAGTTGATGCACCCCATTGCTGGCGACGTCTGGAGTCCCACGAGAGATCTCTCCCATAGCATGCGAAGAAAACCTGAGTCCACAAATCAGTCCCGGGCTCCATGATCCGTCCAACCCATCGGGCCAAGAGGGCATTGTTGGTCCAGCGGATATCTCGGATTCCGTGCCCACCTAGTGAGATTGAGCGGTAGAGCTCCTTCCAGGCAATCGGGTGAATCCCAAACCTGTCTGAACCATAGCCATGCCAAAAGAATCTACTCCTCAAAGTATCAATACGACGCACCACTTGAGCAGGCATACACAAGATTGACATGTAATATATAGGAAGCGAGGAGAGCATTGCTTTGAGAAAAATCAAATGCCCACCCCGAGATAGGAGTCGCGAGCTCCAACGCTGTAATCTATGCTCCATGCACTCAATAACTAGTGTCCAACCCTAGGATCCAATGTACATGTTTGATAGTGGCAGTCATAGGTATGATATCAGTAAGGAACCAGTGGGTGTCCGGAGCTCCTCATCACAGCGGACAGCTTCCTCTGCAGTCTTGCCAAAGTGGATGTATGATGATTTGACATGGTTTATCCGTAGGCCCGAGACGACCACCGTGAGCTCTACCAAGATCATTGTCCGGCAGGCCTTCATAGTTGATCCCTCAATGAAAAACAATGTATCATCGGCGTACTAAAGTAGATGGATGTTGCTACCCCTGTCTGTATCTGTGGTGTAGCCCCTGATGATGTCGACTCTACAAGCTGAGAAGGTGCATCTGGCTAAGGTGTCAGCTGCTAGTACGAAAAGCATCGGCGCTAGTGGACACCCCTGTTTGACCCCACGTTGAGGTTGGACCCACCCGCCAGTCGGGCGTCCTCACTGAAAAGGAGGTTGTGGTGACACAACGCTTCATCCAAGATATTCAAGTATGAGGGAAGCTACGTAACTGCATGAATGCCAGAGGAATGGCCATGAAATGGAGTCATACGCCTTAGAAAAAGTCCACCTTCCAGAGAAAGCCCTGTGTCCCGGAACACCGCCATGCATAAATGATTCATTTTTGAAATATTGATGGAAATTAGGAACATGATAATTGGCCACATCTTGTAGAAATTGTTGAAGTTGGTGACATGGTCTAAACTAGGCTAAAATTAATTTTATATCCACTATATCTTGATGGGATTCTTATTAGAGTCAATCAAATCAAATCCTAACTACTCAAGTTAATTGCCAAAGTGGTGTTCATGTGTCCACTAGTTAACAATCAACCTGGAAGTTCCCTTGATACTTCCTACTTTGGAAATCAAGTCTTCCACTATCATAAAGTTCACATTATTTGTTCTCCAAGACTTTGAGAGCATATTGTCTAAAAAGTAAAAAGAAAAACTCTGTGAGCACCATTTTCAAGTATAGATTATTAACCAATGGATATACCAGAGGTTTTTTTTCTTCTAAGTTGTGTCTCCTAATAGGTATATTGGTTTAATTTTCAGTGTTTTTTCTGGTTATATTATGTGGGATGCTATTGAGTAGAGGCCAAGGATCCTAGAAAAATGGTTATGTACTGATATGCTAACGTTTATTCTTTTAAAAGTTTATGGTAGTTGAATGGAGTACACAAACTTTTGACCATGTCCTTTTTTATCTTGTAAATTTTCCTTTTATATTACTGTTCTTGCTAATATAAGAATTAATTGCAGAGCATGGAAAGATTTTGGATGAATTTTTTCTTTCAACGGCAGGTACTTCTATTAGTAATCATGTGCAAACTGTTAATACAAACTTTTCTGTTCAATTTGATTTTGTAGTATGTCATGATTTGCTTGCTCATGTACATTGAAGGTAAATTTCAAACTGACATTGGTAAGAGTTGGGCTTCTGAGGTGGTATCAAGAAGAAACAAAAGACTACGTAAACAGGGTTGAATAGTCTCCCGGAACAAGGTTGACTAGGACCCGAGCTTAAGATATTCAAGTTTTGCATTCCCGCAGCTAATGTTGACCAACCGTTGCTGGTAGCAACCTGCTTCCCATTGTTATGTAAGTATGCATGCACTGCTGCTTCAGTGAATGCGGTTTTGTTGTGAAAGGAATCGAAATCTGCATATTTTGCAAGAGTACGTCTACTACAGTGCCCTTGGTTCCGACTCTGCCTCTTTGTTGGAAGAGTTGACTCCTGCTACTATTTTTTGCTTTACAACATTGCAACACAGTAAACCATGCCGCCCTTGACGGATTGGAAATAAAATAGGCTCGGAAAATGCCCTTGTGGAAACTTTAATTTGCTATTAGGATCCTGGAAATGATGATGTTTTCAGCTTATATTCGTCGACTTTAAAAACATTATCCCATTGATATTATTCAGAACTTATTGAGTTATTTTGATCATTATTGATCTGATCCCCTTGATATGTTCCCTCTTTGTTTCTTGTCTTGTGCTTCTCTGGCGGCTGTGTTTTCATGGGTCTCCATAGTGTTTCGGGACAATTTTATGAGTTTTTTTAATTGAGAATAACTTCTCTTTACATTTGATATATATGGAGTAGAGATGGACTTTAATCGTCTTAACTTTTCGTGTTTGGTCGTGCCTGTGATGTGTCGTGCCATGCCAAAAACATTTCTTTGTTGGTCTGGCTGGGCCCATCACAATTTTGGTCTGGATCGTCGTTTTTTCTTTATTTTTCAAAATTAAAATTTTAATCGTCTTAACTTATGATCATTATTGTTCATTAAATATAACATATGGTCGTTATAAGAATCATTAAATCATTATATATAACTTTATTTTAATCCTCTTTGAAATTTAACATATACATCCATATAAAATCATTAAATCTTTAATCTATATGAGTTAAACCATAAATTTTAATATATAATTTATAAATTGTTCCTTTTTTAATAAAATATTGATAAGTTATAAATATAACTTGAGTTTAATGCACCTATAAAGCACCTCTTGCATTGTAAGAATAGTTAGTAAATTCTAACTATATATTGCATAATCAATGATAGATTTAATAAATCATGATTTTTTTATATAAAATTTATCATCGATTATCGTTGATTATGCAATATACGATTAGCATTTGCTAAGTATCTCTACAAAGCAAGTGGTACTTTGTAGGTGCATTAATCTCATATAACTTAAGGTCGTTATAGTTTATTTTTTAATAACTTATTATTTATATTTATAGTCAGTTGTAACTTGTACTCTTATTATCTTTTAGTGTTATAACTTATAACTATACACTTATCATATAAACTATATACTAGAATTATAGTTATACTCATATGTTATTATATTATATTAATTTAGTATATTATAATTATTATATATAATGATATGATATGTTATATAATATATATAGTATATAGTAAAATAGTAATCAATAGATTCAACACTGAAATTTATGTGGTTCGGCTAAAAGTTAGCCTAGTCCACGGGGGTTAGCCTGCATGTCCACTATAGAATAAATAGATTATAAAAAATAAAAGAAATAAAAGAAAGTACAATGATAAAGTATTATCAATCACAATCAGTTATAGAGCCTTCACTTTCATCGTGATACGACAATGAAGATTCACGACCTTGTGTTCTATCTTCGACATCATATCAATCTTTTAATAAGATACAAGTCTCCATCGATTGAGCATTCAATATATTCCTTCTTTCATCCAGCACTCCAGAATCTATAGAAAAAAATAATGTTCCAATGCTACTGTAGACATTTGAAGCGCTAAATGATCATGAGCAAGGGTGGACAACACTGGATAAGTATGACTATTTAATCTCCACCAGCTTGAAACATCAATATCTTGATCACATTCATTTAGATGGGATAAATAATCAGGCAGTTCATTAAAAGGAGGGGACAAAGAGGAAACTTCTTTCGAATTTCTTGCCATTCTACTCCCCTGATAGAAGATAGAAGAAAGGCATCAAGATAATGAATTGTTATATCTAGGCACTACAGGGGGTCATGATGAAGAAGATGTTTCAGGTCTACGTATACCAAATTTTGTATCATAAATATCATATAACCAATATATTATACTTTCATAATCATAATTTGAATTAGTAAATTCGTCAACTTTTAAATCAGGATGACTTAGAATATAATCATTGGGAAAAGAGTTTCTAAGTTGGTATAATACCATCTAAGACCAGAACCCTTATATCTTGTATTCATCAACATTGCTAAAATTCCTGCAAGAGTTAATTGACCCCAATAATCCAAATTTTTTTCACATTATAAATTATTGTAGCAAACTCATTAGATAAGTTAGATTTATCTTTAAAACAAGTTAAAATTTCATTAAGTTGACTAATTAATATATGTGAAGTGGGTGAGTAAACAACAAAAAATTCTAAAGTAGCATTATAAAAAACTCCAAGCATTTCTATAATTGCCTGAGCATTTTCCCATTGGGCTTCACTAATTCGAATTGTTGAGCTTCATGTTATAGTTGAGATATAATGATCAATTGCTTGCTTATATGGAATTCAATTTCTAAGCATATCATATGTACTGTTCTATCTTGTACTAACATATGTGTTTAATTTTTTAAATTTAAGATTATAACAATGATAAATATTTTTAAATTCTTGTCTTCTAGGTCTAGAATGGTGTATATTAGTTGTTACTTCTTTAATAATATCAACTATCTCAATAACTTCTTCTAATCATGCCTTAACAAATAAGTTAATAATGTGACATGCACATCTTTGATGAAAAAAGCATCCATTCAATGGAGGATTCAACCTTTCGACTAATATTCATGCAGCAATGTTATTAGAACTAGCATTATCAAGTGTAAGACATAATATTTTATATTTAAGACAATACTCATAAACTACTTATTCTATAATAGTTGCAATTTGCAAAATATTATGCGGATGTTCAATTGGTTTAAATGCAATTATTCTTTTTTACAATACCCAACTTATATCAATTCATTGTACTGTAACACACAAAAATCCATCACCATTTAAAGAAGTCCATATATTACTAGTTAAACTAAACATGCATTTATAATCCATAAAAAATCATTAATTCATTTTTTACGTGATATTTTAGTTTCATATTGTCTAAGAATTTTTCTACTAATATTTTTTAAAGCAATTTGAACATAATTTTGTTGATAATGCAAAAAATTAAGATCTTCGGCAAATGAGTATGACATTTTTGCATGTATACCAAATCTAACTAAATCCTCACACATATGCTATTGATTGTATTTAAATAATGAGCTCCCAACTATTCCATGGCCATGATTCACTAATTGAATTTATTGTGTTAATTGACCTGTTAAATTTTTTTTCTCTAATTTTCATAGGACGAGTTTCTAAATGTTGATGCAAATGGTTGAATCCTTGAGAAGAGTTGAGACCATAGTTAGCTTTGCAAATTTTGCAAATAGATCTATCTATTTTTTTGTATCATTTTCATCTAATTTTTTTGTTAAAATAGATCCAAATTTAACTAGTTAATTTTATAGTTCTACATTTTTTTTATTTATTACCTCATTGAACCCAACAATCTCGATTGGAGTATTTGAAGGTCCAACAACAGTAGGATGTGGAATCTATTTGATTCATATCTATTTGAGGAGATGAACCTGAAGCAACATTAAGATTAGGAAGAACAAGATGATTAAAATTAGTAGTCATATTAGCCATATAACTAGTTGGAGACCCTATTAATGGAGTTATATTTTTTGTGTCGAGATGATTGTCCAGGATGTCCAGTCGCCGTCGTAGAGTTAGAATCTGTTCCGCTACCATATGGAGTACCATATGGTCCATACGGTCCATAGGGATATCAATAATATCCATATTCGTGCTGAAATAGATCCATTTTACAAATAATGTTAATAACTAATACTAATTTATGCAATGTAGTAAGCGAACAATAATTTAGTATATTAATATATTACTATATTAGTAATTAATAATAAATGATGTTTTTAATGAGTATAAAATTCATAATATTCTTTACTCCTTTTGTAAAATATTTTAAATCCTGCAAAAATAAAATTAGAAATTCTTAGTCATTCAAATCGTCAATTATAATAAAAATTATAAATATTTAAAATGATAATAAGTTAAACATACTTACTAATGTACTAAAATTAATAATTGTGAGATTTAAATCACAAATAGAAAAAATAAAATTTGAGAAATGCGAGTGAGTATATTGGAGAGTGAGGAGCAACTAGCAAGTCACCAACCAAGTAGAGAATGCCAGAATGGAGAGATTGAGAGAATGAGAGAGTGTGAAACTGAGGTGATGGATGAAGGAAGGTTGGGTGGGGTGGTTTTTATAGGAAAAAAATACTGTTTTTTTTCAAATTGTCACGAGCCCGAGTGCCTCATGCACTGAGCGCGATCTACGGATGCGCCGACGCGACAACACACTATCGTGCTATTGCATCATGCCACATGGCGTGTTAACAACATGCCAAAATGTGTGCTGCCATGTCGCACTACGTGGCGACTTAGCAGCACGCCAATTGGCGTGTTGCTGCTTAAGTGCGCGCCACATGGTGCACGCGTCAACAACAACGCTTTGCATGTTGCTCTGCTGCCGAGCGACACAACAATACATTCGTGCTATCACGTCGCTTGACAACCAATGTGGAGCAACACAACAATGCAATTCGTGTTGTCACGTCGCCCCAGTGACTAACAACGCTAAGGGGCAGGCGGGCCAGGCGGCAGGGGCAGGTCGAGGGGACGCAAAAAAAAAAGTTGGTCGTACCATCTCGGACGAGCCCGGGCTATCGAGTCCTATGACATGCCGAACCAAAATCATAAAAGGGCGGGCACGACACGAGATGACCCATGCACGACGCGAGTGTCGTGCCCGGGCCAAGTCGGCACGCCCTCTTGGTGGCCGACGCTTATGGTAGGCCCAACACGAGGTCCATCTCTAATATAGAGCGTTCAATTTTACTTATCATTAAGATTTATTAAGCTTATTATTTGAGATTAATCCTATAATTCAATATTATGATATACAAAAATAAAAAAAAATGTTGGATTATTAGACTATTTGATAAAATACTATTTGATAAATTAGTTGAATGTACATGTAACATAGAGGATGTGCTCACATTGTTATGTTTCTCATTGTATATACACGTTGTATGATGTGTTTGGTACATGCCTTAAAATTTCACTTATATATAGCTTTCATGAGAGGTTTTAAGTTTTGATTTTTTTTTTCTCATAAGATTTCGTTCTGTTTTTTTCTTATATTTTATATTTAACTTGTGAGTCTTTCTTTATCCGAAAAGAAAAGAAAAGTTTGAAAATGGCGGATTATTTATGAAGTCAGTAGTAATCCCTCATTGAAATTTATAAAAATAAAGCCAACTTTTCCTTTGTCCAATTGTATATTGAGTATTTCCTTGTGTCGAACATACTTCCAAGGCAACGCATGCAATGGATCAGCATATGAAGTAAAACAAGCTAGCTTATCTTTTAAGTATTAAGAAGTTTATATGTCGGATACGCGAATTAAATAAAACACACACACACACAAAACAATGTGAGATATTGCCGCGGTGATGAATGACTAAAATATTTTAAATAAAATATGATAAAACAGTTTTTTGAAAATAAAAGTTCTCAGAAAAGAAAAGTGTGAAGATTCCAAGTTTCTCTACTCAGAAAAGAATAAAAAAATGGCCAGGCCTTTATTAATGGTTCATAATTAATAGAAGAATCAAAATAAATCTATAACAAGTCCAAATATCTTATGTCACCATCTTTCGGCATGATGACGTGGACGTTTTCCTCGAGTTTTATTTAAAGTGATTATTAATTAATAATTACTTTTCGGAAGGATGAAAAATAGAAAAAAAAATGTTGCAGTTCATTTATTAAATAAAGAACGCTCTTTTTGAAGTCGTCGCCTTCGACCCCGCAACAAAAGAGACGGCAAACAAAAAAAATAGACAACGAGAAGAGCGAGAGTGTCCTATTGGTGGAGGCCGAAGCGGATAGCGGCGGCGTTCGGCTACTGGAATTAGTCCCCTTTGCCGGAGGACTGTTCCGACGGCCGGGAACCACTTCAATCGCAAGCTTCACCAGGCGTCCTACATCGTACTCCTCCTCCTCTTCGATAATTCCGCTTTCCTTAGTCTCCTGGTCGTTCGATTCTTTCTGATTCTTGCTTCAATTTCGATTGCATAAGGCCCTAATGCGGATGCTTTCAAATTTCTTGTTAATCTGCGTGAGACGATTAGCTGACTGACCAGTCATTCTTTTTGCGGCCCCCATTAGGGATCTTTCTTTGTACTAGAATTCCTGTTCAAATTTCATCCAGCAAAGTAAACTATTTTATTGTTTCCGTCTACTTGGGGGATGCTGTCCGTGCTTCATTATAGATTTTGAACAAGACTTGCTGCTGTAATGGTAGGAGTTTAGTTTCTTGCTGCTGGGGCAAATCCGTGTCCATCTTCCTATGGCTCTGCCTAAAGTAAATATGGTGGAGAATTGGAGGAGTGTTCTTTTTTCGAAATTCCTTAAGAAAAGAAGTAGGAAAAAAAATCACTTTGAAATAGTTTTTTTTTCCCTTTTTCTTGGCTTCTGTCAATTATGTCAAATAAAAGAAGTTCTTTCTTCACATCTTCTTTTCAGTCCTTTATTTAACCTAAGTCTGTTCTTAGTTGATTATGGTGGAAATTAGCAAGAGTGGCAACTACATACAAGATGCGAGTTGTTAGGATCGTAGGAATACTTGTGCCCTAATATAGAATAAATTACTATGGATTTATAAACTTCCTTTGAACTTGAAAGAGAAAGGAAACTGAAGCGCGAATGGTCTACTGCTGATGCTCACCTTTATATTTTAGGTTTTGATATGATAAACTTTTAACAGGATCCAGATTTGTTCGAGGGTCGATGTCTTCGCCATGGGGACCACAACAACCTGCTTATCAAAGTTCTGGACCCCGTGACCCAGGTTCATGCATGCTCATATTTGTTGCTCTGCTTTTCCTTAATCCTTTTGAGCTTTACATATTTATGAATATATGAAATTATCATGATTGAAATAATGTGTTTAAAAAAGTTTTCTAACATGGTGTCCGACCTGACATTGCAGCATCAGCACAAACAGGAAGAAATTTAGCTTCGCAGCTGGATCGACATTCTGCATATTTCTCCATCAATGCTTGGGTAGTACTTAACACTTTTTTTAGTATCTGTCACCGGTGACTTAGATGTTGGTCCTTAGTGGTGAAACCCAGATGTCTTACTTTGCCTAATGGTTTCCAGCATGAAATCAGTTTGTTTTTCACAGCATATATAAGTTTCCGTGATTTTGGGTGCCACAGTTCTGCATTCCACTAACAAAGACCGGCGTGGTCAAAGTGAGACAAAGGACGTTCCTCTTTAATGTCTTTTTTTGTTTGATTTTCTTTTTCTTTCGTTCCATGATGACAATTGACTGAAAGTGGAGTTGCAAGTGACACCTTTTCTTGCGCACCATATCCAGAGCTATTAGTACCTTACTAGTTCGATTTGGGAGAGAGAGAGAGAGAGAGGGGAGGGGGGCTCCAACGATGTATTTGCTGGGGCTTGAATTGCAAGTGACACTTTAGTCCTTGTCTGAGACACAATTTCTGACTTCTTGTCATAAAGTCACCTGTAATTCTAACCATAGCTACTTGAACATTTATGAAATACAAGAATCATGAATCATATATGAAGGGTTTTCATGAGTATTGCTGAGTTTGTTGTCTTTGTGATAAAATGCAAGATCCTCTTCTGAATGTAAAGAATCTGACCATCAGAATGAAAAGAATGTGAACATGTCCCTGACTATAAAGAAAATATATTATCATTTTGTAATATATTATATGATTTCATAGTCATCAAAGGTGCATCTTAAAAAATTGAGTATGAAGTTATGTTACCTTGTTTGACTACCTATGATGCATGGGTACGGTAGCAGTACCCAATATGGGTATCGGTACGAGGCCCGTCAATTTTCTAAATCAGGGGTATGGGTACGCTGATATATATTATAAAAAATATATTTTACATGCATAAAAAAAATAGTTTCATGGTATAAATCATTAAAAAACAAAAGAAGAACAACATAATAATATTATTTCCCTAATTTAGAACAGTTACTGAAGATATTCTATATATATTTTTAAATTTTTAGATTGTTTTTCTATATAAAAGAGTTTGATATGTACTTTAAAGTGTATCCAAGTACCCAATAAGTACCAGGGACGGGGTAAGTACCTGGTCCGGGTACGCTGAGGGATTCGAAGGCACCCATGCTTCATAGTTGACTACCATGCCACACATGGACCACATGTCTTCATCTTAAATATTTAAATCTGATTACTCTTGGTCATTATTTTTCATTCCTGAGGTTATATTTTCAGTACAACCAAAAAGTTATATTTTAAGTAAAGTTGAGTGGCAGAATGGAATTCTTCTGCAGGTTTTAGCTGTTGCCTCTATTGGGATGCTTCCACTTGTCTCAAACAATCTCTCAATCAAGGCATATCGGTTGAGCTTGCTGGGGACCACTTGTTCCTCAGTCTATTCATTATATGCTGTTTATGGTGTAAGATTATTATCTGTTGCCTTTCGTCGTTTACAGATCCTTTTATGTTCTACCAAATTAATACATTCTCTCTTATACTTCCTAGAAACCAAGGGCTTGGAACCTTCCTGAAGTACAAGTGTGGTTTCAGCCGGTGATGACAACCAAGGATTTTATTCGCTTGATATATTGCCTCACTCTTGTTTCATCTCAATTGCACTTCAAGTGTGAGACATGAAATGAATCACTTCTTATGTTAGATTGCAAGAATGAATGACAATTCCCAGCACATGGACCTGTGTGGCATAACTAATGAATTTTGCATTAACTGAATCACAGTTGCATTGGTGCCAGTATTTTGCTGGGCTCTTGAACATGTTGCTCGGTTTTTAAGACAAAACTTTGTACAGTCCTTGCTGTATAGGTAATATTTCTTTAACATTTTGTTAAATGCTTATTTTTTTCTTGTTCATTTTTTCTTCAAAGGGTTTGTGGTTGTCCACAACTCTAGTGCTGTATAATATGCATACAGATTTTTTTTCTTTTTAATATTTTTTAAATCACAAAGTGGCTCCTCTTTATATTTGTATTCAGGTGGGTGATTGCTTAATTTGTTTACAGGCCTTGAGTGCTTTCTAATCCAACAGGAAAAGATAACAAAATATTGTTTCTAAACAAACATCTGAAACCTTCATAACTCAACTCCTAATGACTAATTATTCTTAAAGTTGAACTTAGAGATTCAGCAATATAGAACTTTTTTGAGATAATCAACAATATAGAACTTTTTTGTGATAATCAATAATATAGAACTTGAAAGGTCTAAGAAATTAGATCACATCCACTAGCTGCATGAGTGATCCAAATGTTTCCATGAATACATAATAATATGACCTAGACTCTACCTTTTAACCCAATTTGATTCTTTGTTTGATCACTATAATATTTCTAACTTGATGCATTGAAGCTCAATAGAGTATAGCGTGATAGGATTGTTGAATTGTCAGATTTTTGTCCATCTCTTCTGCCATTCATTTACAATGCTCAGGCTAAAAACCTCAAATAAATAAAACATTATCGGGCATGTTCAACTCTCAAGTAATGTTTTGTGTTTTTATTTGCTTTAAAACTAAAAGAAATCAGAGGAATAACATGGGCAAACTAATATAAGATTGCTAATTTTGTTGAACAGGAGACACTTGCAAGCAACTTGTTTATGGGTAGAGGCAAATGGGACTATACTCAACTTCCTGAGTTCCCATGCTGAAATCGGACTAGGATTTCTTCTACTTTTATCCCTATTGTCGTCAGTGTCTTTTCTTTCAAAAAGATTACGTTCTTCAGGTAGTTTAATCATTTATTTCTTTGTTCATTCACAATATGTTGCTGATTCAGGTGGCAGCGGAATATAATGCAGACCTTCATGTACTGGCAGGTTAGATCATACTTATACAATGAGTCTTTCATAGTTATGTCCAATTATATGCTATTTTTCTTTCTTCCAAGAAATGTAAGATCCTTGTGATCTCAATATTGATGTTTATCTATTATACAAAGCCATGATACTTTACAATGTATCCTTGTCAAAGTAGCAGTTCAAACATTTTGGCAGTTAATATGATGATATATAGAGAGTGGGGGGAATCACTGTCCCCCACCTCTAGAGTTTGATCATTTTCACTTGTAAATTCGTGACATTTCACGTATCTATATACATATACATGGATGACTAGACAACACTAGCCATCCTTTTGCCCATAAAAAAAAAAATGATGATATATAGGTATGTGATCTGCCCTACATATTAGTCAGACTGGGAGATTCATTATGAACACAGTCAATTTGTAGTATTGCCCTTGGCTTTGAAAGAAATTGTTCGCTAACAGGAACTCAAACTTTCATGTGGAATCAGACAGCACCTAATTTGTATTCCTCTTTTTGAAATCCTTTCTTTTCTTCTCTGATCCTGCAGGAAATAAAGGAAGCAATTATGTTCCCCACTGCAATAGTTAGGAAGCTTTTTTTTTTCATTGATTCTATTGGCTAGGGATCTACTGGAGTTCCCAAGATTTTCTTTCTTAAATCTTCCTTTCACTTAATATCTTTACCTCATTTATCTTATGTAATACTGTTATTCCCAGGAGTTTCTTGATTTTCCCTTCTACTGATTAGATGTCTGTTTATGCAGCTACTGAAGTTGATGTACATGGCTCCTTCAACTTCTGGTTACCATCAGGCTATCTGGGCCAAAATCGGTCGCACTGTGAATCCCTACATTCACCGCCATGTTCCTTTCATGAATTCCCCTATTTCCATGATACAAAGATGGTGGTTCAGATGAATGAGGAGAATGGAGGGCTACATCTGGACATTGTTTTCCCTGTATCCAAAAGATTTTTTCTTTATGGAGATGATGAGAGAAAAAAAATGCCTTTCCGGTTCACTTCTTTTACGGTGGCAGGAACTCTGGGCATGATATACATGTACGGCCATGAGTTTATCAGATGGAGCGCATTTCTTTTTTCTCTTTTCCCCTGGTTGCGATGGTTTATAATTGATAGTGCAGAAATGATGCTTTGACTTGTGCTGGAATGTAAGATTTCTTTATTCTTAGTGGCTCAACATATAACTTAGCTGTTATTCACTCTAGTAATTTGGGGAGGGATTGCAGGGTAGAAATCGATTGTCCATTGCACACTAGTTTATGTTTTCATTACCAATTTCGTATTTAAGACTATGAATACATGATTGACTCATTTCGCAGGATAATATCTGGTGTCTGCTGATTAAGTATCGAAAAGTTTAACCGGCTCAAATAAGATACAACCTTTGCTTGATAAATAACATTTTATTCGCCTGATGACCTCCTATCAAATCACTGACTAAGCGTGAATAATGACCTCTTTGTGTCACTAATCAAATTTGGTCATTTATATTATTTTTTTGCAGAGTTGTAATCTCATTCTTGGGTCAATTTTGTAAGCACAAAAGTAGAACATATTAATTTATATGGCCTTGGCTTGGCTGCATTGGACATTTTCCACACGTATTAGTTTAGAAACGAAATCCAGTTGCCAACCGATGGCGAGTTGTGGCCAACCAGAGACGAAAATGTCAAGGAACAAAAAAAAAAAGGTGCAGCAATCTCTTTGCAAAGACTCAAATTCCTTTTTGAACAAATCAAACCACAAAAAGTGGTGAACAAATACAGGAAAGAAAAACCACTGGAAATATATTTCAAAAAGTGATGAGAAGCAAGAAATTAAACATTTTTTTACCTCTCCCGAGCAAAAAATGCATCTCCATATGCACACCAAATGAACCTAACTAATCCATCATCCAGTTATATGTACAAATTAAATTAATCACGACCAAATTAATGTAAATAGTCGTCAACGCCACCGACCAGTCGCTCCTTTTGACGAAGTCAATGCACGCTCCTGCGAATCCAACCAACAGCTTGCCGTTGGATTGATCGACTCAAACGGAGATCCCAACGTCACCGGCATCCGCGAGGAGTTCATCAGACTAATGCGAAGCCAAGGAATTCGGCAGCGGACTTGGCCATGACGGCGGCGAACTCCTTGAAGCTGATGACGCCGTCGCCGTCGGTGTCAGCCTGGCGCATCATCTCGGTGAGCTCGCAGAATGTGAGTGGCTGCCCCATGCGCGCCATGGCGCGGGCGAGCTCGGCGGCGGAAATGAAGCCGTTGCCGTCGCGGTCGAAGGATCGGAAGACGTCGAGGAGCTGGGCCTGGTCGACGAGGGCCTGCTCGGTGGTTAGCATGGGGGCGAGGGCGGCGGCGAGCTCGTCGAACTCGACGGCGCCGTTGCCGTTGGAGTCCATGTTGGAGAGGAGTGCGTGGATCTGGTCGCCGCCGGGTTTCACCCCCAGGGAGCGCAGAAGCGCCGCCAGCTCCAGGTGCGTCAGGCTGCCGTCCCCATCCATGTCGAACCGCTTAAATATCTCCCGCAGCTGCTTCAGCTGCTCCCCCTGCAGCCGCCGACCACCCATCAACAACTTGTATATTATCTCCCCGTCTCTTTCTCTCTCCCTGATCTCTTCAGCTGCTCACACGGAAAGGAAGAGAAAGATGAGCAGGAATTAATGGTGCATGCAGGTGGAGAGAGAGAGAGAGAATGGAGATAATGATGAACTTTGGAGAGGAAGACTTATTAGTTATTATTGTTGCTGCTGCTGTTGTAGGTTTGAGGTGATGAATGAGAGAGAGAGAGAGAGAGAGATGCTGCTGCTTTTGTAGGTTTGAGGTGATGAATGAGAGAGAAAGCGAGGGGAGAGAGAGAAGTTGCGCAGCTGCTTCGCTTGTTTGACAGCGGGATTGTTGGTTTCTTGAAGATATATATATATATGTATTAAATAGAAGGGGAAGGTTTTGGCCGCTGGAAGCCGCGGCTTGCAGGTGGAGTCGGTGCTTTTGTTTTTAACTTTGAAGGTTTTCGAGATTCGAGCTCCACAGATTTGTCTGATCAAATCTTTGGTTGGGCCATAAGACTGCTTCAAACATATACGAAGCTCAAGAACACTTGCATCTCATTTGAGATAGTATTATTTATTAAGAGTATAAATATGTAATGATATTTTTTAAAATTATTAGTAACGCATCTAGTTTTATTATTAATATTTATTTTTAATAAATTTAAATACACATGAAATTGATGACATAATAAATAAATAAATAAAAATATCAATAAATATTAGATACTTAAATGTTGGTGTGGAATGTGATGTATTATTAAGTTAATCTCTTTTTTTTCTTTAATGAAGTAATATTCGTTATTTGTGATTATAAAAATTTTTTAAGGATGTAGAATTTTTTTGACCTTTTCAGAATTCGAACTCAAGATCTCTCGTAACAAGGTTAAATCTATTTTTTAACTAACATGATTGAATGAAATGATAAGTTGTTGGAATTTAATATATATTTGATATTTAAATTTATATGGTCAGAATTTATTATATTAACTAAATTATTTATGTGATATTAGGTAGTTCTTATAATTTTTAAATGAATAGTTATATTAACCATATAAGTAACTTCTTTGATGGGAGGAAGTATATAAATATTCTTAAAGGGCAAGGTCCCTAGTTCAAGCCAACACTCACAAGTTTCTATCATATTGTGTGGCCCATGAATTAGAAGATCTTTGCTATTAACATATTATGTGTTTAGGCTATGGCTAAAGGCTTAAGCTATCCTAATTCTATGCTTCTGTTATATTATATTATAAGGTTATTTATATGTTTATTCTAACATGTGGTATGAGAACATGTATACCTTTGTCTAGCCATACTTTACTTTTTAATTATCTTTTTAGAAGCATATTATTTTGCATTTATCGAAAGTATGGATTTTATCATACTTATATGATTTTGCAAATTTTTTTGATTTTAGAAGATATCATCCCTAAATTAATAAGTTATCATACTCATGACTATTATTTGCTATTGGTCATTTATGATAATTTTTCGTCATTTTTTGTTGGATTATGTGATTGGTGTGAACTACTTGTTATTAGTCTCATATTGGTTATCGTATTTTAATATATGATGTGAAATAATATTTTTTATAAGCATATTATTTTGCATTTATCAAAATATGAATCTGTCATATTTGCTTGAGGATGCAAAGTTTTTGCTTTGGAAAAATATTTTTGAGACTTCATATTGTTCATTTGATAGTCATTACTTTCTTGATCCCGTAAAATATTGATTATGGGAAGAAAGATTATGTTATGATTTTGCACATTATTTTTCATAACCATATTATTTTGCTCATATTAAATGTATGAATTATTATACTTTTTTAATAAGGAAAATTTTGATTTTAAAATAATATGAAACTGTTAAGTTCATGCATCATTGTATAACAAAACTTAACACATATATTTTAGTTTACTTTAAGAGGTATTTTAGTGTCTTATGATGGTGGCTTGTTATAAAATTTTTATAAGCTATGATTGAGTTGATTGAGAATTTTTTAAAGATTGTGAACTTTGTTTTTGGGTTTACATGTAATAAATAATTTTCTATGATGTCAAAATGATTGAATTTATTTTCATAATTATTTGACTTGACTATTTGATAGTCATTATGAAAATTTTATTTTTCCAAATAGAAAAGGTTATTTTAATGTAAGTTAAAACATTATTTGCATTGTAAATTAATTATTAATTTATGTGATGCATAAGATTTGTATGTTTTAACATATTTTATTATGATGTTATGTGATTTGATATATTTGAATAATTAAATAGTAGCCACAACATCTATAATTATATGATTATATATTTTGATTTTTTGATTATATAAATCACATTTGGAACATGACATCAAAATTTAATTAAATATAAAAGATACATTAACTTTATCCTTCAGGAAAGTTAATTGTGCTTTTATTTATATTTAATTAGGGTGGAAGATTACTATTGTTTATTTCTTCAATCATAAAAGTTAAAAGTTATGTCATTTGTATCTTATGACATCAAATTTAAATTAAACATAAAAGATACATTAATTTTACCCACAGGGACGTTAATTGTGCTTTTTATATTTAATTAGGGTGGAAGATTACTATTGTTTATTTCCTTCATTATAAAAGTTATACTTTTATATTTAGTTAGAGTGGAAGATTATTATTGTCTATTTCTTCCATCATAAAAGTTAAAATATGAAATTATAATGTGTTAAACTTTTTGCCCGCAGGTAAATTTTAATGACACATAAATTCATGTATATAATTTGATATGGAATAATTGTGTGTTAAAATTTTTGCCCACAGGTAAATTTTAATGATATATAGATTCTTATTTTGATATGAATTGCATTGACAACATATCTTATGTGCATGGAATTTTGATGTGTCTATACGTTATTGATTCAATTCAATTAGGAATGTAGCATATACTATGTGCATGATTTTACAACTTTTGCAAAATATAGAGAAAATGCACATGTATTTTCCTATTTAATTTGTGAATTGTTCATTTGGTTTATGTATTATTAATCACCTTATATATGAAGTTAGTGAGAGTAAAATTAATCATTTTTATATTGATGATATTTTTACTTTCATTGATGTGTTAGTTATTACATGAAGTGAACAATTTTCATGGATAAGAAAAAAAAATTGTTCACTACTTGTAATACTTATTAAGAAAGGTGAGTTTCAAAAATAAATGATATAGAGAGGAAATAAGTTTTTATAAAATATTTTCATACTTATTATATTTTATTTCAAGGTGACATCGTATTTTATTGAATAATTTTGTCATTCGATTTTGGAATAGTGAGTTTATCCTTAATCATTAAGGGTGTGACAATTTAAGAAAATATTGTTTGCTAAGTATATAAATTTAAGAGTCGAAATAACATGTTGTCGACGTAAAAGTGCTTAGTAATTAAAGAAACACATTAAATGTAAGTGTTCATATATAGAATGTATTTATTAAACATATATCGCGGATTCTTTATAAAAAGATATGTCATTATAATTAAAGAATCATAACTCATATAAGAATTTCAATTATGTCACTTATGACTTAAGGTGTTGTATTACAACATATTTAATGAAATTCTTATTATTATGTGTTTCTCTTTTATATGGTATGCATACATTATGAGAATGATGCATTTTATTGAAGGACCTAAAATAAGCATTTGACTTATTCATATAGAATACTAATATCACATTTGGGACTTTGATTATATTGTAATACATGGAAGGTACTACTTATTTGATAAAAGATCTACTGCCATGATTCATATAATCTATTTTCTTTTGTGTAAAGCATATATCTGTAGTATATAAATTAATTATAATAAATGATCTGACCAAGTGGGAGAATGTTGAAATTTAATATATATTTGATATTTAAATTTATATAGTCAAAATTTATTATGTTAATTAAACTATTTATGTGATATTAAGTAGTTCTTATAACTTCTAAATGAATAGTTATATTAACTACATAAGTAACTTTCTTGATGGGAGGAAGTATATAAATACTCCTAAAGGGCAAGGTCCCTAGTTCAAGTCAACACTCACAAGTTTCTATCACATTGTGTGGCTTATCAATTAAAAAATCTTTGCTATTAACACATTATGTGTTTAGGCTATGGCTAAAGGCTTAAGCTATCCTAGTTCTATGCTTCCGCTATATTATATTATAAGATTATTTATATGTTTATTCTAACATAAGCAACTCCTAATGTTTAAGGAAGTTCTAAGTTCAAATTTAATATTTTAGCTTAGAGTCTCATGTATCATAATTAGACATGCAATTAGATACGGGAGAGTAATTGGAGCGAAGCTTCAGAAGCTGCAATGGCAAAAAAAATGACATATTTTTTAAAATTATAATATATCTAATTCATGAAATATATAATATCAACCAAACACAAAATAAAATGTTATACTATTAAGTTTTTCCTTATCTCCTTTAAACTATATTTTTTTTAAAGTAACTCCTAAACTTTAATATTAATCTTTTACCTTTCATTACATTTCAAATATTTTCACCTCACCCCGATATGTTAACACGATTAACTTTTCCATTATCTCATATTTACAATATTTATTAAATTATTCTTTTACTCTTAATAAATAGAAACAAATAAAATAAGGTCGAGCTTCAAAGTCCCCTATATTAAACAAGGGTTATCGGGGTTGCCCCTTTTTTTCCCCAAAATTTCTATTTTTTATGAAATAACTAGAAATATAACAAAATTTTCCTGTTAGTGTCAAAAAATAATTTAATTAATATATAAAATAAAAATAGGTTTATTTCGTGTAACTATTTTTTTCTAATCCTAAACTACACATTTATAAATTTTATTCCCCAAAATTCTATCGAGTTAAGTTTCATAAAAAATTGTTAAAGTATTTTTTTTGTAATTTAGTTACAAGATAGTCACCTTGATCATCCACATTATATAGTCAGTTGGTTATGATTAATTAGTTGATACCCACAAAGTCATAAAAAAATCTTAAAATTGACAGTAGATTGAGACACGAAGTGAATTAATCAACTCAACTCAATTGAGATAGGAAGATAGAGAATATCCCTAACTGTCGATCCCATTCGAGTTTACTAAAATTAATAATTTTGAACTCAGATCACTATTTTTGACACTGGAGAGTTCTAAACGACTTGACGACTTCAACTCATGAGTCCCATTATCATACATGCGATAATTGAGAGAAACTTAGGTACAATTTAATTTTTTTAATCAATTTAGCATGTCATATAATATGTAGACAAATCAATACAACAATGAGAGAGAAACTTTTTCAGAAGATAAATTAAAGTTGTTTCGACAACCATCCTTCATTATCGATGAATCAAACTAATAAACTTTTTTAGCTCTTCGGGGGACAACTTCTCCCAATCTTCTCTTCTTGTGGTTGGATCTCGAACCAATGCAATTACTTTCGGCATAGGTAGTGAGATTCCTACAATAGAAAATGTTAGACAATAATCAAATTCGGTTGACACTCCTGATTAGCAGGGGTATGTCCCGCATTAAAAAAATCGAGAGCTAGTAGCCCCGAATTCGAACTCCGGAGTTACCAATTTGATCAGAGAAATATTTTTTCTGCTCTTCATCCTCGACTCCGGATTAGTCAAATGTTAATAGTCTTGGACATCGAAGATCCCGAGTGAGTATAAAAAAAAGTTAGGCAATGATCTATTTACATTGAAGACTTACATAAACTAATATCGAAACTAGAAGAAAAATAGACTATTATAAAAGACCATAAATCTTAATAACAATCACAAATATACAGTTTAATAGAAAACAACAATTCAATAAAGAAACACATGCGAGGAAGTTTATCAAACATGTCCTTTTTCGTATTTTTTACCATGAGAGTGAACATGAATTATCTAAAGCATAAATGTAATAACCCCAATAGAAATGAAAAAAAACGGGAATTAAAGGATAAGTAACCCATTAAACTAATAATTCATTTGAAAGCCCAAAGCCCACGTCTTCATCCCAATACCTTACTTAACCCACATATATAAACTTCAAACAAATCAACAACCCTCATTCTTTCCACTCATTTCTCTCTCTTAGTCTTTTTTGCACCTCAAGAATGTTATGATTTTAGTATGGTACTTACCCCATCGAAGCTCATCAAGGAGGATTTGAGGAGGGGCGAGAAGGGTGATGCGAAAAATCACACGTGTAAAAGACTTGGCAAGTGTATCGATCGCACAAATAATAAAACAATGAATATTGAGTTATCGATCCCACAAGGACTAATGAAGTTTAAAATTTAAAATCTTATTTAGAAACTTGAAAATGAGTGTTTTAAAAATATATTTTGAAAAGAAAAGAAGAGAATAATAAAATAAAATAAAAGATGAGATTAAGGTTTTCAAAAACTTCAATTAGATAAATTTGTTAGGTTGGTTAGGATTAGAATTTTATTTTACCATTGTTATCTCTTGAATCTAATCAATTAAAATGTCTGAATATTAGATGGTGGAAGGATTGATTTAAGATTATAGGACTCCTCTTGGCTGACCTAATTATTTTAATCATAAATTAACTTAGGAACTAGGAAGATGCGAACCACATTAATCACAAATCAATTAAGTTAAAATGCATGAAAATCTAATCCTAAATTGTTAGGCCTCTCTCGAATGGATAGCAACCCATAATATATGAATTTCAAAACCAAATAGACATAAGTTTTTGCATCCAAAAAGATGAACGCCTAAAAAAAAAATCCAAAAATAAGTATGCTAGAAAACGGCCCGCGTCGCGTCCGAGCAGGAGAAAATACGGCTCGTGAAGATGAGAGAGAACATAATCTAGTCGGCTAAGATCACGATCGTGTTCCTCTCAGAAATCAATATTAAATTCAAAAAATGAGTCGCGTAGAGCAACACGTCGCTCTAAAATATGGAAGAACACGGTCGATTGTCTAAGATCACGACCGCATTTTTTCTCTGATTAAACTATTCAATATACGTGCAAAACGGATTCGTAGATGGTGGCATAGAGGAGAAAACGACCCGCGTTAGACGAACACGATTCGTTTTGAGTACATAATGCAGAAATTAAAATAAAGATAAATCCAATTGTGAGGGATAATCAATTGAAAGAAGAAATAAGTTTTTGGATTTTTAAAATACAGAATGCATAAATTAAAAGAAAGATAAATCCAACTGTGAGGGTTCACCTTTGAATCTCATCCATCCGTTTTTTAACGTGAATATATAAAAAGTCGCCTGGACTCTTACACCATGAGACAAGGCAACCCCGCTCTAGCGGTGATTGCTCTACCCTTCACCTTCCCGTTCTCGCAGTGAAGGTTCAAGGCTTGACCAGATATAATTTGACCATAGTCACCCACTCTCTCAGGGAGGAGAGCTCATCATCTTAAATTTCGATAAAATAAATAAATCTTGACACCCAAGTTCTAGAGGGGTACCACCTCTCAGCAGACACTGACCTCTTTTCATAAGAGAACCTAGAGGTTTAGCTAGAGTACTCTCTTAGGTAGGAGCATAATCCCGCACTCACAGCGGTCACCTAATCAGCAAGCCCCCACTCTCATGGCATATGCTCGCGGGCCTACTAAGAGATTAGTTCCCCAAGTTACCTATCAAGCCTCTCTTGAGGTCAAGGTAATAACTCAGTTCATCTCTCTATCCAAATCCATAAGCCAATTCAAGACTATCGTTGCTCGCTTCAGGTGAAGCTCCAGAGGTAGGGGTTGACTCTCACATATCCCTTCTCATAAGGCATAACATGGACTAAGGTTTCCCAAAACTTCATCACTAGCCTCTCAGCTCATTATGTGAAGTTGGCAACACTATATGGCCCTTGCGGACAGTGCACACTTGAGAAGAACCAAATGAACAATGAGAAAACAAAACATAACTTTTCATGCACAAGTCAAAGCACGAGATCATCAAACACCAAACATATTTCACAACGCGAGATCAAGTAAGCGATATAGAAGATGAAAATTGAAACATTCAGAGCGAAATAAATAGATAAGATGTTCCCCCAGGATTTCGGCGATAAGAGTTTAGTTGGACATCCTAGGGCTAACAGTTACAAAATCAAAAGATAGTTCAGCCAACATAGTTTCTTCGCCGGAAATTAAACTAAGTGCAAAAAGAGATAAAAGTTCATCAGCGTTCTGTCCTCTCCCCTTATTGTGTTTTGTGACTTCTTATTTTAAAAAGATTTCAGTCTTGCGCCACAAGTCGTGCTTCAGGCTGGCAGATAGACTTTCAAAACTGACTCCAAAATCTTGGCCTAGGCTACTATGTCAGGTAAGATTTCGGCTGTTATTGCAGATAAAATCTTGACCTAAGCTGTTATGGAAGAAAATATCTAGGCCTAGACTGTTATAACAAGTAATATCTAGGCAGTTATATCATGTAAGATCTAGGCTGTTGTGGCAGTTATCCTGCCCCCAGCTACGACAAAAAAGGAAAAGATTTAAAATTTCAAATGTTCAAACCGCACAAATCATGGAAATCAGTTAAAATCCTCCTCAAATTAGTTTAGAATCCCAGAATCTAAATATAGTGATGTTGAATATTTGAAATACGAAAAATGGATATAAATCAGTAGATAATATTTACGAAAATAGAGCTCGGGGCAAGTTTAATAGAGGTTGGGTCAAGCTATTTAGGTATACCTTCTCCTGTCATCAAATTCTCCCAAACTTAGACTTTTGCTTATCCTCGAGCAAATAAATTAGAGAATTTAAGATCAAAAAGTAGGATTCAAATCCGATCACAAAATAAATAATGTATCATTTTACCCAAACAGAAGATATTCAATCTTTAAGCACCAATTATATATTATTAGCCGGTTAAGACTTTGAGTATGGATCACTAAAAGTAGGATCTATACTGGGGAGTGTCGCAGTAAGACTGGCGCGTCTCATTGTGGAAAGCATGGGCACTTCGCTAGGAATTATCTTCATCGGCGTGGAGACCAAGGACCTTGAGGAGGAGGAAATGCTCCGAGGATGATTCTAGAAACGACCTATGAAATGCAAGTTGAACCAGAGCCACATCTTTATGACTCTTATTAAACCTACTGAGCCCTATTGATGAAATAATGTTATCTAGCATCAAACTAAAAAATGAATTAGGGATAGGCAGTGTTATCGATTTTGAGGACGAATTCATTTTTAAGGAGATTATTATGTAACACCCAATAATTCCAAATAATTTAGAAATAAAAAATAGAAAAAAGAGAATAAAAGGACCAACACAAACCGTGTTTGATGCGGACGTGGCCATGTAGCATATTATAAAATAAGACCACATCAACTGAAATAGAAATGACTCAACACGGGCCGTGTCCATGAAGGACACGGGTCGTGTTGTTGAAAATCAAACAGTGTCCGAAGAGGACATAGACCACGTTCCGAGAAGGAGTAAACACCACACGAGCCATGTTCAAATGGAACACAGACCGTGTTGTGCTATTGAAAATAGTGGAGGTTAGATAATAGTTTTCTACACACTCTAGGATAGAATAAAATAATAGTTGTTACAGGATGGAGTAAAATATTAAGGCGACTTTAACTTGGATTATACTAAGTAAAATCTTATAAAAATAGGTCAAGAGGAGAGATGCCCTCATCAGAATCCTCTCTCTCCCACCCCTCTCTCTTTCTCTCACTTGGAGAAGCCATACTTGAAGAGAAGATTGAAGCACGTGGATCGAGAAGAAAGGTTAATAAGCATAACCAAGGTATGTAATTAAATAAGATCAAAATAATAGATTTATCATATGCATGAGACAGGGTGGAAAACATACCGTGTTGTGATGGACATAGACCGTGTTCTCTCATAAGAATGATTATATCTACCAAATGCGGGTCGTGTTCCAGGATCATGGCAGAACATACACATATCACGTCGCCCCTTGACGAGGACCCTATGAAGACAAAATCACCTCGTTGTTGATACACTAGACACAGGATATGGATCGTCTCACCCCTTGATGCATATCGTGTTCGCTAACCACGAAGCAACAAGCTGACAGCTCCCAAGAAAAGGTCTGAGTGCTTTTCAGACGCGGGCCGTGTTCCTCTGACAATGACGAATCATACAAGGGCGAGACATGTCACCTAGACGCAAACCACATCATCGGTCGGTTCAAGGTTGAACCGGAACAAGGATCATTTTGCCCAAACACCAGTAATGTTACCCAACGCGATCACCCCCTAATTGACACAGAGTGAGTTGATGGAACCGGGATATAACGACTAACATATATACCGCATTCGATGTCGACACAGGTTCTGTCGGCTAGGAAACAGACCATGTCCTTGTGGACGTGGGCCATATTCCCCTCACCAGAAGATATTTTATTGAATTATAGATATTATGTGATATGTTAATTGTTGCATGAAGTTTAAACTTAGATGTGCATGATAATAGGAATTAAAAATAATTATTGTATGTGATTGAATTGGACATGAATATGATGAATTGATTTTCGATGAATAGGACTCCTTCTAGGGTTAACATAGGATTCTTTCAGGGGTTAACATTAGTAACAGATTCACCTTGGGAATAATGATACTGAGTATTGAATTTCATGCCTAGTTAGTCTTCATGGGCAGCAGAGATAAAACCAATGACCTTCATGATTTAATGACTCACTGATTGATTGATTATACTTGGGACAATAGTAAAATAAGAAATGACAATGAATATTAAGTAAAATATTGAATTGGGCTTGAACCTGCATAATATAAAATATTGGGCATTGTGTCATAACAATGCAATTGTGATTATTTAAATTGAATTGATTACTGATATTGTTACAATAGAAAATGAGGTAATGAAAAGATGAAAAAGGCAAAAGGTGAAACGTGTATGTATGGTAAAATAATTATATTTATGTTAATTGCTCTACATGTTTTTACATATGATTTTTCTATTATTTTCTTTACATATTGGGCTTCATCGCTCATGGGAGTATTGTCTCATGTTTTTTGTCCTATAGGCTATGACTAGAACAATGATAGGTGATGTCACTGATGATGCGGGTGTTCGTGATGCGAAGACTTGCACATGATAGAATTGAGTTACATTAGTCTTTAGTGAGTTTTGTTACTTATGTCTTTTCATGATTGGAATAATGTAATACGTTAATTTACTTTGGCTAAACTCATTTATAGAATTTTATTGTAAAGTTATTACTTTCGTGTATTGTTGATCAGCCTTTTGATCAAAGTCAAGTCAAAGAATTAATTTGATAAAGTATTTAAGTTTATATTCTGCCACGTGGAGTGTTACATCAAATATGATTATTCGCAATATATATATATATATAATTTTTATGTTTGATTTTTTATCCCCTACAAGGGTGGCTGCAAAGCTGCTTGGATCTTGGTTCCATTCAATATGGATTGTTTAACGTATTTTAATAAATAAATAAATAAATAAATAAATAAATAAAGAACAAAAGCATTATTGTTTCTTATTTTAAAATTTTAGAAATATATTCAAATTCATACTTTATATCCTTAAAAATAACTAATCAAATTTGATGTGGTAATTTATAGTTGGTCAATGTATAGACAATATTATTTGTAGATTTTAAAATTATAATTATTTAATTGAATAGAAGAATAAAGCATCTTTTTAAATAGTCACGAGTTTAATCATTAGTTCATAATTTTATACCATTGACCTATATCTAGTGTTGTTTGCTAAACAACATTATTTTCTCATCTTTGACAATAATAGTCATTAAGGGCTCATATAAAAAACAAAAAGAATCTTTTCAATTATAGTTTTATATTTCCTAAGTTTAAATAATATTATCTTCATCTATCCACATTAATTTACTTTATCAAAGTTAATAATTTTCCTAAAAAGAATTATGAAGAGAAAAAAAAATTAAAATTATTGTCGCAAAATTTTAAATCTGTTATATCTATGATTTGAAATTTTATATTTATGACAGTGTCCTATCTTTTTAGGATGGCATATTTCTAATTGAGGAAGAATAGACATATGCTTTTCATAATTGAATTAGGAGATCATTTGAGTCATTGTAATTTTTTTTTGAAATGCTCTCATCTAATATACTTAATTAAACTTCATAAATTTCGTTCGTCTGATAGTCACTAAAAAAGAGATTGTGCTTTTTAATTCAATAAAAACCATTTGGCTAAATCCAATAACTTTTTGACAAAAGATGATATCTGTGGGTAATAAATATCTAATTTGCATATTAAGATGTTTAGTTACAAACAAAAGAAATATAATCAATGATTAACATATTGGACTATGAAACAAGCAGTTGTTATGATCAAATTCTAGTCGCTAAATGGCAAAAGATTATTAAAGTACTTGACACGATAATTTCTTAATTTTTTTTTTAAATTGGTACCCAAACTTTGCCAATGATCTCAAATTGATATATAACTCTGCAGTTGATCTCATTTATATATTATAATTATTATTTTTATAATGTGACAATCATATCATCTATTTTGATGTAATAGACACATTAAAAAGAGAAAAAAATACATATAAATTTATGTGATTTGAAAATAGATCTTTTACTCGACGATTGTAACAGAAAATTTTCACTATTTTCTATGCCAAAATCATCAAAGTATATAGTCGTCCTAAAATTATAAATCATGTATATAATAAGACAATCGTAATAGGATAGAAAAATTATATATTTGATTCCCAAAGAAATTGGATGATTTTATTTCCAATATGAACCACTATAAGTTAAAAAAATACTAAATAAAAAATAATGAAGTGAAAATAAAAAAAGACAATTTTATTTTGGGTAACTACTCTTTTGATGTCTATAATATTTTTAAATTGAAGCAATTAACTTATTTGTCAGCTAATTTGATTATCACATTAACAAATATATTAGAATATATGACTGACACATCAACATAATATAATACGTAAATAATAGTATAGATTAAAGTTAATGTATCACAGAGGTATTAATTTAAAAAATTACTCGAGAGTTTACACAGAAAAATAGAAAAAAAAATGAAATATATAAGGAGACACGAACTTGTAGTTGCCTTTGTTGACTTGAACTGGAATCCATCATTTGTTGGCCGCTACGGTGAATCCAAACGATTGCGGATTGTGAATGTCAACGGCGACTGTTCTTGAGACAATGAAATTAGCACAAGACAAAATCCCAAGATCAGGAACAAAACCTTCGTTCTTTCAATTAGGAGACTGATTTGCTTGTGAACTTATAAATTGAACAAATCAAACTTACAAACCCTCTTTCGTCAAACTTTTGAAAGACGCATTGTCTTAGAATTCAAACTTTTCTTTCTTTCCTTCTTTCTTTATTTTTTTTTTCAATTACATCCGTTCATGATTTAGAAAATAAAAGTTAAGAGGTTTCATAGACCATGTCAAATATATTAAATGCTTCATGATCATTTTATTACGAATCCTTTTTGTAGTATTCTAATCTCACTGCCAATATGCGTCATGACGGTTGCAGCTGTGTCACAACTGTTTTTTCTTTTGGCCAAGAACTCGTTAGTTTCCAGAATTTGAACTTAATATTCTTTCTAAAGTTGGAAGCACTTAAAACATTAATAAATTTGATTGTATTAACGATCCATTATTTTAAAATATCTTAAGAAACGGTTCAATGCTTCAAATCGGTTATAGAACATTTGAAAACATGATTGAAATAATTTCTAGATTCATTTTTTTAGGACGGAGGAAATGAATGGGAGGTAGCTGTAATAGTTCAATTCTAAGGCCTTATTTGAATTGAAGTATTAGAGAGAATAATGTGGAAGATGAGTGAGTGGTGTTACTTAAATCATCTTTAGTAAAAAAAATTATCAAAATTATATGAGATTTAGAAGGGTGGGTCGTACCTCCAAACTCCAAATATTTCATTCCATCAAATTGGTGGAATTAGACGAAATGAAACTTTTTAGACAAAACTATCTTTTTAAATAACTTTCTAAAATTATATCATAGTTCATTTAAAATGATATTCTTCTTTATCTTATTTTGATTTATGATAGAAAAAATATTTGACTTGAGTTCATTGGTTGGTTTACCTTTTTTTTATCTTATTTTATAATTATTTAATACTTACATTTGTTTAACTTTTATTCATTCACATTTATTTTTCCTCGCATTAATTTTTTATCATAATATTTTAAATCTATTGCCATCATAATATCTTTTTTAAAAATTATTTATTTTTTATTGAATTTGAGATAAATAATTATTTTTATGATCATTTTTGCTTTAGCATCTTAAAGTATTGTCATTTGAACAATATTTTTTATTTATGTAATAATAATATTAATTTTTTCACTCTTTTTATATTTATCTATCATCTTCGATCTTTCTTATATTTATTTCAAAAAAATAAAAAGATAAAAATATTGTGAAAGAAACAAAATACATTAAGAGGAAAATAATACTAAAGATAAGATAAAAACACATAAAGAGATATAAATGATGATACATATATAAATATTATAATAAATCAAATAAATATATAATAATATTATATTTATTAAGGGTCATAAATAGTAATATATAATAAAGGGTATAAATGACTTTTATTTAAATTATTCAAACATGTCATGATTTAGTTTAACCCATTCATCATCATAAAATTTTATCCAAACATGAGTTTAATAATAATCCACCACACTCCACCACCCCACTCTATACTCGAGCATCTCATGTCACCCCTCCATTAGTTAGTTCTGCCTAAACTTTTGGAGTCATTTCTCTCTCCTTTCATTCTCTTATGCTCTCTAATCTCCTTCTTTTTCCTTTTTTTCTTCAACTTTTAATTTAAATAACTTTATGTTTTATTAAAAGTATCAAATTAAATTTTATGCTAACTCTATAATATGGTTATAAAATTATTACTGCCTCGTTTTTTTATTTTCTTCTTGTTAAATTACTTAGTTTTAAGTTTTAGAAATATTTTATAATATTATATACATAATATTAGTTTCAATTTATTTATTGTATCTTTAATATATTTTTATATTTTGTTAAATATATTTTTAATTCGGTAAGTAATTTTATCTTTATTAAAAATTATAATTTAATTATCTTATGTTTTATTTTTCTCCAAACAACTATTGCAACTTAGTTCATTCAAGCATGATTAAAAATAATTTGTTAAATCATTTATTCTTGAAAATCTAGAGTGGACTCCAATTTCTACTTGTCCAAGCAACCTTAGATGTTAGGGAGTTTATTTGACAGATTCGTCTAGTATAATGATGATTCAAAACGTCAAAATTTTGCTTCAAAATTCAAAAATTAAACGTAGGTGATCTAGCAATGTCACAAAGTAGTACTTATGGCCTCATAATTTTTTTTGAAATGTATATAAAAATTTTATGCCAAGTGTTTTTATGGTATTTTAAATTTATAATGTGTTGAAATGTGACCAATATGGTCATTGTCAGCTTGTATCTACGTGATCACTAGAATAGCGTGGCGCTATGGAACATTTGATGGACATGCCAAAGGATAAGTACAAACATAGCAACAACTCCATGAATTGGGTATTAACTTAAATGCATGATTCGCGGGCTACTATCGTCAAGTAATGCATAGCGACGTTAAGGGTACGATCACAAGAGGTGCGGTTATAGGTAACATTCAAGTTGAAGGATGAGCGCCTGTAATTTGTCTTTTTTTTTTTTTTTTTTTTTTTTC
>LTAE01001006.1:0-14876 GCA_001647135.1 Pontederia paniculata | reverse complement strand
TATATATATATATATATATATATATATATAGTTATTTTCTCAAATTAGCAAAATATTACTATATTTTTTGGAAAAAAATAATTTCATTTCCCTCAAAAGTTAAATTGCTAAAAAAACCTAAAATAAAAGAAAATTGGATAAAGTTTGCAATAGGTTTCTTGATTTGGTCACACTCCAACATAATGTAACAATCGTCTCCGATAAGAGAAAAAAAAAGAATAAGGAGAAGATAATGAGAAAACTTAACAACCCTAATTTTATGGAGTTTGATATGGCTTTAAACTCATTTGAAACCCTAGGTTCCTTTATATAAACCCCATTTGGCTCAAAATCCTAAATTCATTTGAAACACGATAAAATTATTTTCTCAAGGTTTATTATTTTTCTTCCCTTAATCGTCATGGATCTTCTCTCTCCCTCTATCATTTTCCCTCTCTCTCTCTCTCTCTCTATCTCTATCTATCTATCTATCTATCTATCTATCTATCTCAAAGGATGCTAATGAGAGGGCAACAATGATCAACCACAACACAGGCGAAGGAGGAGAGGATTAGGAGATGACAGGATGAAAGTTAGAGGACGCAACACCAATAATAGATCAACGAAAAAGGTATGCTCCTAGGCGGATCCCTCATAGATATGATTTCTTGGTATATAATTTCTTACTAGGCTTTTACCATTGATATGGATAGATAATGAGTATAATTATGGCATTTTTAATCTTTGCTTAGTATCATAGATGATTAAATTATTTGGTCGTGTTACATAATAATTTTCGGGACCATTTTCCAATTGATGCGATGAATTTAATGGGTGAAGCCACATATGTCGTCACGGCCGTCAGACTAGGTTTCACGCTTGTAATGACATCGATCGATATGTTGTAAAACGCTTTGATGCAGGAGTTTGCTGGGACCTATTGCTTGCCTATTTTTCCTTAAGGATGAAGCTTGTTATAATACCTTATCAAAGGAACTCGGATACTAGATTATCCACGAGTTGCCTATCATCTCCAATGAACTCTTAAGCAGATTAAGCTCTCCCGTATAGGCCATGAAGAAAAATGACATGTCGTGAAAATTAAGTTCACGCACATGAAGGTTACTTCACGGCCCGTGAAACTGAAAAGAGAAGAGCGATCCCTTGGTCATGGACATGAAGAAGAACTTCATGCCCATGAATATTCGGTTCACGCCTGTGAATGTATTTACACATGCCATGATATTGAATGTAATGGTAGTGAAGGAATTCATCACGGTCCATGGAGTTGAAAAGAAAGAATCGCAACTTCAGTCATGGACATAAAGGGATTTGTCACAGACCATGGGTTAAAACGAAAGAATTGCGACTTCGGTCAAGGTCGTGAAGGAACATGTCATGGATTGTGAAGATGTGGAGAAGATATTGGGTATTCAATCACGGTCATGAAAGAATATGTCATGGGCCGTGACACAGAGAAGATTTCGCATATTCATTCACGATCGTGAAAGAGCCTTTTCATTGGCCATGAAGGATCTTTTAAAATATTTTATTACCGTTTTATTGAAAATACAATAGATGAGAGGAGTTTCTTGAATATTAAGGACTAATATGTGGACAAGATAAGGTCAATCATTCTCACTAAATAAATGATGAGGTTGTCTCTTTGAGAGCGATAGTGTTGTTACAAATAACAACTGCTACTCATTTTGTGTTGCTTGATTTTCTCCTCGCCCTGCAATGAAAAGATTTTTCGAGCATCCTTATCGGTTATGGCTTGTGCACCCTCATTGACCTATTGGCAAGACCTCCAAAGACTTATGAGCCAATTACACAAAGCAACATTCAAAGTCATCTCAAAACCACTAATGAGATAAGTCAATTATAACAAGATAACCTCTTAGTCTAAATATTGCATTAATCATATTGCATTAGATGTTTGATAAAAAAGATGAATGAATGATGATGTAAAGAATGAAAGTAAAGTAAGGAATGATAAATGTAAAAAAAAAAGTATAAATAATGAATGATGGTCGAGAAGTAATTGATGTTTGAGATTTTTAATGATATTGTCATAACTTACTCCTCATGAAAGAAAATAAAGATGACAAAGATGATGAATAGTTATTGATTGAAGATTAATTGATATTTGGCTATATTTTAAAATATTGCCATAGATTAATCCTTATTGATTATCCTTACGAAAAGCGAAGACTATTAAGGGCTTGGGAGTATTTCTTATAGTTGGCCCAATTGCATAGAAGATAATGCTTACCATCAACCCATGATTCCTTATTGGTTTGAACTTATTGCATAGAGATGATTGCATGCTAGGCCTTGGATTACTTTTCTTATTATTTGGTCTTATTGTATTTAGATAATATTTTATATCAATGTTTTATCGATTCCTTGTCATATTGTCCTTTTATATGTTATGATCCATTCTATGTAGAATTGTCATATATGTGTGATTATTATGCTTTACATATTGAGGTTATAGCTCACGGGAGAATTATCTCTTATATATTGGATCCCGCAGGTTGATGGTCTACATAAATGACGATCGCATGGATGGCGATAGATACTCATGATGGATGCAATTTGCACATGAATAATCATCCTTAGTGTAGATACTCTTATTGAGTTGTAATAACTCTAACATAGTATGCCTAGAGATACAATAGATTAGTGTAAAACTTTTGCATTTTGTGAAAACTTTTATTTATTTCGCATTTTGTTGACTGGCCAAATTGTCAATATGAAAGTCAAGGTAAAACATAAATATAGTAGCGTTTCCGAAAGGATATTTTACCACGTGGACGGGATGTACTTTTGGGAGCGTTACATAAGATTGGCATGGTATTTATGTACTTTCAAAACATCTCATCATGTTTCTCAATTGTATATGTTGATTCCTCTATTAGATTAAAAAAAAGTTGTCATAGAAAGACCTCATAGTGGTTTCAAATTTATTAAACGCTTGATATGATCTATCATAAAAAAATATTCCCTGTTTCGAGATGGTTGTTTTTAATTTTTCTGATAAGTTTAATTGAAACGAACTAATGTGCAAATCGCATTTGTGCGAGTGAAGTTGAATTCATCTAGTTATAAACTTAAAGGTCCTTGGTTATGTCTATAAAATAATGTTGTAATATATAAAACCAATGATGTAGGCCATATCTTCTATTTTTGAGTTATAAAAAATTGATATTAGAAACTTGTATGATGAATAACTGTTTGTCAATATTTTTTATATTCAACATTAGTTGTTAAGCATTATCATTGACCTCAAAAAATTGAAGGAAATGATACTTCATGTCTTTAAAAATTTATTATATACTTCTCATCTTAATAAATTGCATCGTCTTGTCATGCCTTTATTTATAATTACAGACTATAGTCATGATAGCCTGGATCACTTGCTGAGAGTCGATTCCAATTAAAAAGGTGTTAGTTCATATTAGTTGGATCTTCTAAAATTTTCTTTTCTTATTTTTGGTGTTGTGAAACTTAACCATATATTATTTTTTTATAGTTTTCAGTAATTATTCTTTTATTGTGAAAATTAAGTAGAGACACTCATAAATTCCTTATAGGAAGGGATGAATGTCTCGTGCACCTTTTATTAACATCGTGTTAAATATATTTTAAATCGTCGGATAAATTACTCATATAAAAAATTGTACCGTCCATATATATATGATTTATATATTGAGAATTTTAATAATGACTCATAATCGTAAATCGAAAATATAATTTACAAATATGTTTGATATGATGTATTCACTAATTTCATGCCTAATAATGCTCACATAACCGTTTTATATTATCTTGGTTGTCACACCTATCACCTGTTATGTATCATAAGATGCAGTTATTATACATAAATTTAACTAATTTCAACTTGCCTTTTTACTGTTTCAGTATTCCTTTCTTTATAACTTATATAAATTTAAGAAAAGTTTATATACGCGCCATGAGAGATCTAACTAATAAAGGCTTAGCATTGATCCATAAGAGTAATTAAATTAAATTTTACTGTACTTTGAATGATGTTTCGTTCATCTTAATACCTTGTTTGAAGAATTCAAATTATCTTTCTCAATTTGCATCATCTATTCCCTTTCTTCGGTTTTTCTTGGTAATTTTATACAGTGGATGGAGTGGAGCCGTAAGGAGAATTTTACAGCATGTGGACAATGCTTAGATGTTGATTAGTTCTGATTTTTGAATAATAACGAAACTCATGAAAATGAAATGAAAACAATAAAAGAAAATAGAAAACCTCACTACTACTCTTAGATATGTGAACTTGATTATGTAAGAATTTCTGTCATTTTAAATTTATTTAGAGTTACAACAAAATAATAAAGCATGATAGTAACAAGGATATATAATTTACAAAGACGGATCTGTAGGCGTATACATCTCAATGAAGCATTACATTACATATTTGATTGTATTCATTGTAGTCGGAAATAAAACATGTTTCACTCGAGTAATAAACGTCTCTGTAGTAAACACACTAATCATGAAATGTCAGCCTGAGCTCATGTGAAGAGCTACAAGTGAAGCATAAGCTCCATCTTTGATCTCCATCAACTTGTCATGTTTTCCTTTCTCAACAATGACGCCATTCTTCAGCACCGCGATTATGTCAGCGCCCTTGATCGTCGACAGCCGGTGAGCCACGACCAGGGTAGACCTGCCAACCATCACTCTATCTAGTGCTTCCTGCACCGCGTGCTCAGAATCTGCATCGAGGGCACTTGTAGCTTCATCAAGCAGTAGGATTCTTGGGTCCTTGAGGATCGCCCTCGCGATGGCTACGCGCTGCTTCTGGCCGCCGGATAGCTGAATGCCCCTCTCACCTACAGTTGTTTCATATCCTTGAGGCAATCCTGAGATGAACTGATGAGCATTGGCTATCTTTGCAACTTCAAGAATTTCTTCTTCGGATACCTCTCCTTCCTTTCCATATGCTATGTTGGCACGGATAGTATCGTTGAATAGTATAGGCTCTTGGCTTACCAGACTCATCTGTTGTCTGAGCCAACTGATCTTGAGCTTCTTAATTTCAGTACCATCCAGCAAGATTTCTCCAGCATCAGGATCATAGAACCGCTCTAGCAGCGAGATCACTGTCGACTTTCCACTGCCACTCTCTCCGACAAGTGCAACTGTCTGAGAAACATATGATAGTAGCATTAGATTATGGTGATGTAAAGATTAGCTATCTGATAAATGAAGTGAATTTGGAGGTTAAAGTACCTTCCCAGAGGGAACTCTCAAGCACAAGTCTCTGAAGATTTGAACATCTGGCCGTGATGGATACTTGAAGCTGACATGTTGGAATTCAATTTCGCCCTTTACATTTGACATGACAGCGCCTTCGTCACTACTTGAATCGATTTTTGATGTACCCTCAAGGATTGCAAATATAGAAGAAGCTGATTCTTTAGCCTTGCTGGTGTCTGAACCTAGTGCACTTGTATGTGAAACTCCAATAGTAGCAAAGGTTAATGCAAAGTAAACCTGTCATCACCCAAAAGATTTACCTCATTTGTACAAAGATAAATCATAGAAAAGAAGCAAAAGAAAACAGAATACAATTATCTACTTACCCTGAAAACATCTGTGAAGGAGGCCTTTCCGTCTTCCATGAAACGAGCTCCAACGTAGAAACAGAGAGCATACGTGCAGTTGAGAACAAAGTATGAGAAGCCGAAACCCAAGCCACTTACAAGTCCTTGGATAATACCACTCTTTCTTGGAGCCTTGCATTTGGTCTCATATGTATCTATCATTCTTGTCTCTGCACAGAAGGATGCAACTGTCCGAATATTGCTCACAGCATCATTGGCCACTTGACTCGCTTGTTCGTACATTGCCTAGAATGTCAAATCCATCCTTTTTAGGAAAACATGTTTTTAGTATCCATAATGAAATATCCTGAAAATTGTTTACCTTGGCGTCGGCACTAAACCCTTTCAAGAATTTCATCTGTAGATAACCTTGAAGACCCACCAATGGTATCACCACTATAATCACAAGTGTCAGCCTCCAATTTGCAATAACTGCAATGAGAAATCCTGTAATCAATGACGACAGGTTCTGAACATTTAAAGCCAAGCTATCTCCCACAAGACTTCGAACATTTGAAGCATCCACTGAAAGCCTTGCACCAATTGCCCCACTGACAAGAGAAACACAAGAACAAAATTGCAATGAATTCAAAAAAAAAAAAAAGGGAAGAAAACAGAAGTATGTTAAGAAAGCAAACCTTGAATTTTTAGGCTCATCAAACCAGCTTATTTCTCTGTAGACCACTCTGGCAAATGATTTGGACCGGATTCGCTCGACTAGCTTGCCCCCGGCAATCCCGAAAAAGAAGTATTGGAGAGGTACTGCGACAAGGGCAACAAGCCCCAGGACGGCAAACATCAATGCCCAAAACCTGGCATCTTTTCTTAGTTCATGGAATGACTCAAAGAATATCTTTATTGCACTTGAAATTAGCAATCCAAACACTGGAAAAAGAACCCCATGCACTGCTGCAGCAATGGTCCCAAAAGCAATAACCAGTAACTCGGGCTTGTTGAGATAAAAGAGTCGAGTAATCGGGACTTCTTTGTGAACTTCACCATCAATGTCCTCGCGTTTTTCTTCTTTAACTGACCTCGAAGCAATGTCCTGGATCTCAAAAGGGCTTGGCACCACAACTATATTTGAGAAAGAATACCTACCACTCCCACCAAATGAAGAACCTTTACTGGTCGATCTCTTCAAAGATGAGTTGCGACCAGATTTGCTCAAAGACTTTGCCACATTACTGTGTAAACTAATTCCTGCAGAGCCAATTGAATGTGTTTCTTCTTCTACTTGTACATTCTCTTTGTGAATTTCTTGCAGGCGTATAAGTTGGGAATAAGGCCCCTCAGGGTTCATAATTAGATCCGAGTGACAACCTGTTTGAAACATTCACAGTCACAGCACAAGTAGTGAATTAGGATATATATATATATTATATATATAATTGTTTCAGAACTGTTGAATCAGAGGGAGAAGAAGAAAGGAACCTTGTTCTACGATTTTTCCGCTGTGCATAACAGAGATTGTATCAGCATTCTTAATTGTGCTCAAACGATGTGCAACCACAATAGTGGTCCTGTCTTGCATAATCCTATTTAGTGCCTCTTGAACTATTCGTTCAGATTCCGCATCTAGTGCACTTGTCGCTTCATCCAGTAGCAAGATCTTTGGATTCTTTATGATTGCTCTGGCTATTGCAATTCTTTGTTTTTGTCCCCCGGAGAGTTGGGTTCCATGTTCACCGACTGTTGTTTCCAGCCCCTGTATAACAAATAACAGTAGTAGTTAGATTCAATGACAAACTTTAACACGTAGCCTATTCAGAAAGCAGAAAGAACAGCTGCAGATTTTGCTATCTGTACATTGGGCAACTTGTCAATGAACTTTGCAGCATTGGCAAGGTCAATTGCCCTCTTGATATCTTCAGTTGATGCATTTTCTTTTCCATATGCGATATTTTCCCTGATCGTGGTGCTGAACAGAACCGGCTCTTGGCTGACCAGTCCAATTTTCTCTCGTATGTGACTAAGTCTTAAAGTCTTCAGGTTGACACCATCTATGAGTACTTCACCAGACTGGGGATCATAAAATCTCTCCACCAGATTGATGATGGTGGACTTTCCACAGCCACTCTCTCCGACTAAAGCCATTGTCGTGCCACTCGACACACACAATGAGAATCCATCAAATATCACATGGTCAGGCCTTGCTGGATAGCTGAAGTGAACATCTTTCAGCTCGACTTCACCTTTGATATCTTCCAAGATGATTCCTGTAGTGGCGGAAGCATCGATGACCGGCTGCCTTTTGATTGTCTCAAACATTCTATAAGCTGCAGCTCTACCTGATGCAAATGCAGTTAGGCAAGGGGCTGCCTGACCCAGAGACCTATAACAACCACAAATAAATTTATTACAGAAAGAAAAACAAGCATGAAAATAATCACCAAGAGAATGAAGGATATCAATTTTGTAATGTTTATAATTTGAACTTCCAAATATAAACTCGGACTTACATCCCACCGAGCATAATTGCGAACATCACATTGATCACATCTCCCCCACTATAACCTTTATTTAATATCATCCTGGAACCATACCACACAGCAAGGCCATAGCTGCAGAAGAGAACAAGTTGAACACTACCAAGGCCAAAGCCAGAAGCAACCCCTTCTTGGACAGAAGACTTGTATGCAACCTTTATAAGCTTGTTGTACAGATCAATTGCTCGTTTTTCACCAGTGAAAGAGGCAACCTTGATTGATCACAGGAAAGGAAGCAGGTTATAATTAAGAAAACCAAATTGAGCATTTTAATTTAATTAAATTTGTCAACTAACTGTTCTGATTGAACCGATAGTCTGTTCGACAACATTCCCAGCTTTTGAATATGCCATTTGACCACGACTGGCCAATTCTGTAATCATCCATGCCATTAGAGCGCCAGATATAATGATAGGTGGCAAACTTGACAACATGACAAGTGATAGAAGCCATCCCCGTGTAAAAGAGATGATGAAGCCACCCAGGAAGGTTGAAACAAGTTGAATGAACTTTCCAACCTGAAATATGGTGGCAAGATTAATGAAGAGTTACAACACCACTTGAGCTCAATTGTTTTCTTTACTTGGAGGAGAAGGTACTATCAGTAACAAGGAATTCTATAGTTCAAGTAGAATTCATGATTCAAAATTTGGTGAGGAGAAAATTCACTGTATTTACGTGAAATTTGTTATGATAAGTTGATAACCAATTAAGATGCATCTCATTTATTTGTTTATTAAATGCATCAGAAGATGTTATTCAAATAATTAATCAATGCAAAATTTGACCCAAAGAAAAAGTTGATCAATTTAATATTTCAAATCTGAGCAAATGCATATCTTAGAAAGTAACATTAAAATGCAGCACTCTAATTGCCATATGATGACATTTTAATATGAAAATTTTGAGATACATATGAAATGATGTATGAAGAGTTCAAGAGTGCAGTTTCTGATTTGTTTAATACCATAATCCAACAATCCTCAATCAACATGACAACTGATATCAATTTCAAGGGAGACTTTCTATTTGTTAATGTAGCTGAGACCCAAGACTAGAAGGAGAAGAAAACTGAAGTAATAAATTTTCTTGATGCAACATATTATGCAAGATTAAGATGATTCACATAAAAGAAGCATCTTACTTTCTCTCCAATGGCATCCTGAATCACTACCGTGTCACCAGACATCCTCCCAACAACTTCTCCTGTTGTCGTCTCCTTGTCAAAGAAGCCAATATCCTGTCTGAGTATTGCTTTTAGATAGAGACCTCGTATACGAGCCGCTTGTCTTTCTCCCGTCCCCATCCAGCATGAAACCTCTATCATCGACAGATGAAGTAATGAATAACTGACAACTCCATGGTTATGAATAAATATAACTCGAAAAAAAAACCATAAACTAGTTCCTGACCTAAAGTAATATATGCAACATTAATCATCTCCACTAGTGTACTGGATTGCTGAGTGTCAAGAATCATAGGTTCCTAATTCTAAAGCAATTTTTTATCCATCTTTGATGGTTGTGAATGAAGGAAATACCCTTTTTACAAATGACATATTAATAACTACATTTTCTTGTTTGGGGTGCGGCATAATGATTTTCATTGTTATCCAATTCTTCACAACTTTTTCTGTACTAATCTTGGCATCCAGAAGGCTAATGTACCTGACTAATTCAGTTTGACTGTGGAAGTATAAAATTTTAAACCTCTACCAAGACTGAAGATTCCAATAGCGACGTCTACCAACCCAGAGTTTCAAATACAGCTGAAATTCTACTTCTACTCAGAATAGGACAATTTGAAAAATCAGAAAAACTATAACCAACTTCTAATCATATTGAGAAAACTAAGATTCCTATGACTCCCATAACTACTGGGTGGATCCAGCTATATCATCCAAAGTTCGATCCTAAAACCTCCCCGTCCCGAAGCTCAACCCGCTAGCCAATTAAATCAACCAACTATTTGTCAAATTCCTAACAACTTAAATAGTGGATGAGGACGAAATGTTTGTATGAGTATAAGAAGATGTGCAATAAGCGGGTAAAAATCAATCATGCAGGACTTTGTTAAAACATTCTTTTTTTGAAAGAGTGCTATCTATAACAAGTTATTGGAATGTACAAACTAGAAGTGATTATTATTGTCTTTGTGCTTCCAAAGTTTATAGGTAGAAAAGAAAAATGGACAATAACGTGAAGTTTGTTATGGAGCTCACAAACTACACCAATGGATATGACATAGTTATATGACCTATATCTATGTTCACAAAGATGCACATTGAAAATATGTAGAAACAAAGAAAGTGAGAATGTTAAAGTTGCAAACTAAACAAGATATTGATCAAGGCGCATAATTTTAGAGTAAGACTTACGAAGGAAAGATGCGATGCCTGATCCAATTGCCAAATAAACGAACTTCACAATAACCTGAAAAGAAGTCCAGTCTGTCACTTCAATCCATAGATGACTATATATTAGCATCAAAATCAAGATTTTAGGTGAACTGAATATTTCCACTTTCATGCCAAAGCTCTTGATCCCCTTTCAATTCCAATCCAGAACCCAATCAAATCACTCTTTCTCCATGTTAACTTAATCAAAATTCAGTTCATCATTTTAGGAAATCGAAAGGGGGGCAGTATTTCAGAAAAGACTAAGACTGAATTACCAATTATTAATACAGTAATAGGAGAAATTGATTTGTTGTTAAGTAGCAGCTTTGTCTTCTTTCTGGTGATTAACGAGTATAACTACTTACAGAAATATAATTATCAATACAGACAGAGGTTTGCTTGAAATCCCAGACTGTAATTTATGGAGACAGGAAAAAATGAAACATATACAGTAAAATTAGATCGAGTTGATTTGTAGCTAAATAATAAACAAGTATATTTTTTCTTCGGTGTGATTAACAACTATAATTAGCTGCAAATATTACCCATACAGGGTAGAAGTTTGCTTGAAATCTTAGACTCTAGTTAATTTCTGGAGTACATGCTAAGTTGAGAACGAAACCAGAGGCAAAAACAGAAGTTTACTTCATTCCCAAAGAGCAATCACTTCTGTCTGATGATGTCTGCACTAATTCTAGCAATAAAAGAAGTCCCTCTCTTTCAACAACAACAACAACAACAACAACAACAACAACAACAACAACAAAATACTTCTTTAGATTCTAGTTGCCAAATTCACTCTCCTTTTTGGTTTCCAACTTCCGACAGAAAGAATTGTATATTATTTGCAGCTTGGATTATGTCTGCTGACCTTCCTGACGGCATGGACGATGGTGGCGGTGTTGGCGTTGTTGCCGAAGGCGTTGATGAGGTCGGAAAAGATCAGGATCATGAGGGGCATCGACACGCCGCTGCCCACGGCGCCTATCGAGCCCACCACCATCAACACCTTGTCGCGGCTGTCCGCGAACGCGAAGAGCTTGTAGAAGGGCACCCTTTCCTCCTCCTCCTCCTCTCCCTCATCCTTCTTCTCTCTCGTCCTCTCCTCCGCCCCGTCTGTGGTCATGTCTCCCTCTCTCTCTCTCTGTGCTGCTGCTGCTGCTGAACCATGTTTTGCTTTGACCGATATTAATATAAACTCATTCGATGGAGCGAAATCACGGGAAGTTGGTCGTCAGCAGCAAACAGCAACTTGAGGAGAGAGAAATCCGATGCCGAGGCGGGACCCGTAGAACCTTCCACGTTGAATTGACTGAACTAAATAGCGATTGTAAATAAATATGAGCAGCAACAGGCAAAAAAGTCTCTTGTCCCACGTAATGGTAAGGCCGAATAAAATACGAGAGAGAGAGAGAGAGAATTAATGGCGGCGGCCCCCGACCGGTGCTTACTTGTCAACTTTAAACTTTTTTTTTCCTTTTTTCTCCGCGTGGCCTTTGCTTCCGGATGCTACTTTGGTACCTACCACTCAATCTCTCTCCTCTGCTGATTAGTTTATCTTTCTCTCTCCGTATCCCTGTAGCAGTGTCCATCCAGCAATCGAGGAGCAATCCGATCTGAAACACAGTCTGGCTGTCAGACACCTCCTAGGGAGAGGACCTTAATTTATCTTTATAGCGAACTTTCTTACTCAGATTTAATGATTTTCTCGCTTGTCAACATTTATGCTCTAAATTTTTTATATGAGTTTAATGAAAGTACTAGAATGTATCTAATACTTATGATAAATAAAAAAATATTTAAAAAAATATTATTTATCATAAATTTAAAATTTTACAATAAAAAATAAATAACGTAGTGTTATCTTTTTAATAGTGTTTTTTATTTTTTCTATATATATATATATATCAATCTTTTCTCTATTTTTTTAAAAAAATATAATTTTAATCTAGATTCTAAGTTTCTATACGATTATCATAAATAATTCCACTAGGTTAACAAAAGTATTGTTTTTTTGGAGAAATTGTAGTTTGAAAAATTAATTGAGCACACGAAAGGTATATGCTTTTTTTTAAAAAAAAATCAAAGTTCTAGAAGAACCTTTATACAGTTCATGCATGCACATTGTCAACTTGTTTTTTTTTTAATACAAGAAAGGCATAAACTTTAATTTTTGTTGGATGTAAAGTATATGCCAAATAGTACATAAAATATGGTTTAATTTTTTCCTATCTCTTTGAAATATAATATATATCTAATTTTTGGCCTTGGTCAATATTGTATTACTAGTCCCATTTTCATTGGTGTTTACATCCAAAGTGATTGAAATGACAGCCAATCCGATAAGTGTGAGTGCAAACTTTTAAATCAGCAAGTCTACAAGTCATATACGACCGAGGGCAGGAACATGTGCTACTTTCCACACTTATATTTTGAATATAATTAGTACTAATTCATTAATTAGAGTGTGACATATATATATATATATATATATATATATATATATATATAAAATTAACAGATAAAACTTTGGAAAGAAAATAGATTGGATTGAATCTCAAAGGTACTATTATTATTATGGAGTTATAAATATGTTTTCATTTTTTATAAAACACAATTTAATTTGTCGCTACAAAAATATTTGTGATGCCGGTTTCTTTTTATGTTAATCCTTACATATATAAAGTTATTATTACGCTTTCATTAATTATAATTGAGTGAGAAAAAAAGGAATAGAATAATGAATTATTATCCGCTTAAGCCAAATATACTTCAATGTCTCAGTATATAAATTTATTTTTAAAGATATCAAATATATAATAATTAATATATATAATTGTAACATTAAACGAATAAAAATATATATTATTCTTTATGTACATATATTATTATTTATTAATGAGCTGTATGTTAAGTTTAGTAATTCTTTTAATTAATTTGTAAAGATTATGCTATTTTTTTAATTTAATCAACTAGTTAAATTACTAAAAGTTATTGCTCACTGAATGGCTGTTTGTTGATTAAAAAACAATTAAATGTCAAATATCCCTCAAAATCCATGTAACAATCGGACAGAGTATTTCTAACATCACTCTCAATAAAGATAATTTTGAGATCTATTTTTCTTTTTGTGTGTTCTAATCTGTAGCTGAACTAATTCAATTGGAGATATAACAACATTTAATTTGCTAACAAATAGAACCAACAAAATTCCTCGAGCTTGATCATGTTAACTCCGACTGTTTTCTTGTCTAATGTGAACTTAGGTACCTAATTTTATAGTTAATATTGCGTTATATTATTGACTAATTAAATCATAATATTACATTTTTACATCATTCCTTCTAATAATATGGTTTTCTTATTTTTTTATTTGAGCAAGACTTTGAATAAGAAATATTTCAATATAAAATTAATTTATACTCAGTCTAGATGTCTTAATGAGGAGCATTAAAGCAGGTAAACTTTGTGAACACATCAAGGTTTAGATTTTCAAAGCACAACTCCCATCAATTCAAACCAAAGGAGATTTTTTTTTCTAATAACTTATTTATATCTAATTTTGTTTAATTTCAATAATCATCTATTTAATATAATTTTTATCCAAAAAATATTTTTATATGTATGCTTTTCTAATAACTAAGCTAGAAATATATCCATCACTTTCTGTGATGCTTTCTTAGAATGGGGAGGACCGCAACCATTTCCTTTACCTTTTCGATGAGAGTGGAGGAGGTTATACTTTTAAAATTATTCATGAACCGTAAAAGAAAAGTATTTTCAATGTAAAAGATAAGAAATGAACATTAATGAATGTAAAGTGGAAGACTGTGAAAAGAAAAGCTAGATAAAAAAACTTTTTTATTTAACTTATATGAAACAAAATAAAATTATATAAAAGATATTTATGTCCTCTTTTAGAAAAAGAGAATCTTAGAACTCGTTAACTGAAAAACATGTGATGGATAAAAATATTTTCGTCTTTCCTTTTTATAACACCAATATTCCATATTACTAAACATATAATAATGATAAAATATTCTTAACAAAATATTTTTATGTTAATATATTAATAAGGCACATAGAATTTTTGTGGATCAAATCATCAAAATTTTGCGCATTTCAAATGATGGTAAGTAGTAGTAAAAAAGTACATATATTATTGAATCTAGGATCCCGAGTGTGTTTTGATAATCACAAATTTGTAAGTGAACTTAGTCTGTACTGATGAACTTGTTGAGCTGAATTCTATAACAGGTTGATTCAAGTTCAGGGAATGACAGGTCGATCAAAGTTGAAGGAATGTGCGACCTGTGCACACGTAACATATATCAGAAGAACTACATGTGTGTAGTGGGCGTC
>LTAE01001005.1:86854-119780 GCA_001647135.1 Pontederia paniculata | reverse complement strand
CTTGTAAAGGGGCTTCTTGACGCATGCTGATCACTTGGACATGCTTTTAAGGTTGCCTAGCTATCAAGACCTCCTCCTAAAGGTCTATTCGGGTCACCCATCATTTGGGTATTTTCCATGGGGCGCGCCCATGGAAACGGCGACGCACGCCTGGGCCACGGACATGTTTTCACCGCTCAGCATTCCCCTCATTGTGACTATCTTAGTCACTGCCTACATCCTCCGTTTTACCAAGGCATGCGACGAACATCGACGCATGCACGGGCCAAACTCTTAGGGCGTTACAGCCTGGCAACAACCGCATATCTTGCTGCTTAAAACTACAAATCATAGAAATATAATAAGAAAGAATTAATTGCAAGGTGATCAGAACTCCCTTTCCCTATCTATATAGGCACAATTGTTTTGTTCCACATGGATGATTTTTATTTTCTAATCATTATCAAAGATATGACTAAGCAGAAATGGATGATGTTCCCAAAAAGCGTAGTGTGCTTTGTTAACAACAGAAACAACAGATATGGATATGATAATAATAAGAATATAAAAAATGCATGATAGAATAAGTCTAAACTGTCAACTAATCTAGAAATTTATAAGACAAACTAGTATGGTTGCTACACTTCGCTGGATTCAACTGGAAGGCAGAAGTTACCTCTGGATCAAAACTGGGTTGTCTGTATGACCAATGATAATCACATCCAAAGCTGATAATGCGTAATACAACTGTTTTGATAAAAAAGAAATTCAATAAGGAACTTGAACTGATTTTTCTAGGAAACACTAATAGCAGTACGGTATGCTAATAAAAGGTGCTGCATATTCCTTTGGTTACATAAATTCGGTATGCAGAAACAAGTACAGCATTCTTTAGGAGAAAGTTTTCCTAAAAAAACTATCATGCGAGAAAAGAACTGCATTTTACAGTTATAGAAAATATGATGCTGCAATAAGACAATTTATCTGCCTTTACATGACAGTGAAGTAGATGAGATAAAGTCGATTTTGGTTTGGAGAATTAGTTTGCTTCATCACAAACTTATGTCTGCTTTGCGTCCTGTCCACCCTGAGTGTAGCTGCTGGTACAACCCCTCCCCTAAAAAAAAGAAAAAGTTTATTGTTCAAATTTGGAATTTATTCACCCCTCATCACATTTCAACTGACCTCAATTTTTTTTTTCTAAATAAGGCAAGCAGCACATAAAAAAAATTCAAGAGCACTTATCAAAGAAGATGGCTTTGAAAAATATATCTGTTTCAAGCATACTCAAGAATGATGAACAGGGATATATAAACATTAATCATAAGAAAAGAGACACAAGTGATAAATGATTATAAAGGAACGTGATAACATATTACAAAAATATATGAAAGAATGTCTTATGACCTAAATTTGGCATTACCTTTCACCCTTCATCGTAAGTTTATATGTTTTCTTAGAGCATGTTGAGTTTTTTTGTGTTAAATCAATAAATTTATCATATTGTTTTTTTAGTTTAGGTTTTTTCATATTGTTAAATGTTGGTCAACTGCTTAGATGTTTCTGTATACTGTGAAAACATCGTCATAAGGGTCATTTTTTTAGCAAAGACATTGTATGAATGTGAGAACCAGATCATCTAACTTTTCCATTTCTTATAAGCATTCGTGCAACATTAAATAACTTGATTTTGTATCACCTGAATATCCACAATGTTAAGGTTTAATGTAGGAGAACAAGAAAATAACAATAGTGTAAAAAAGAAACTAATATAATGATATGTCCTTAATTGCAGAGGGCAAAGAATGTACCTAGATTAAAGCATATATGCCATCTAAAAGTTCCCCTGTAGTTATCCAGAAAAGCAAAGTGATCCCTTTTCATGTAAATCATATAACATACAATCTTAGATGTAATATCATTGAAGGTGGAAATCATAAAAGAATGAATACCAGCAGAAATATGCATTGAGAAACTACCCAAAGAACGAAAATGAGTAGCCTTCATAGATGCGGTTTACGACAAGAATAGCTAGATTGGAAATCCAAAGGATGCTCAAGTAGTATTTAGTCCCTGCAAGGATCTGAAGGAAAAAGATGTGAAAACTTTGGCTTCTATGGTTAGTGCATATGCTACTATGCAGAGAGCCACATGATTACAAAGTAATTGTACAACTCCATAGATGGTAAGAAAGTCACAACTAGCAAGTAGAAGCTCAATAAAATAAGTAAAATCTATGTCCTTGAGAAATAGAATCACAAACAACTACGGCAACATAAAGATGTGCATGAAACAAAAACAAGAATGAACAAAGTAACTGAACAGAAGCACAGACCTTGGCCATGAGAAAATTCACCGAAGCTATTGCAAGAATATATCCAACACTGAAATCATGGTATACTAAGTCAGAAACAGAACTTACACACTCCAATAATGGATAAATATGACTTGTGCAAAGAATGTGCATACCATGCTTCATGTAGGTATAATAAATAGCCCAAGGATGTCAAAATCCAAATGAGAGACATCCCTCTCCATTTTAAGTTGTACATATGTCGTAAAGTATTGGCAATAGCCGTGAAGACCCCCATAACAACTGTAAGAATAAGCAAGTTGCCACGAAAATTTCTCCATTGAGGATCAGACAAATCCTGATTAAAAAGAAGTTACATGAGACAGAACAGATGTGACAAACTTAACATAAAAGAACAAGGAACAGAAACCCGAACTAATCTCAAAAGCATGTAAAAGTTAAAAGATAACCAGATATTGCATAAACATAAAGGAATTAAGCAAAACAAGAAAGAAAGAATATGAACACACATTTAGACGACTGAACATCCATCCCGATCGCAGACCATGAAGACGTCCAGAATGATCTGTTTCAGAAACATAGACCCGAACATATCTTCATCATCGAAATAATCAAACGCTACAGGGAATAAAACCTGTGAACGAAAAGAATAGCAAGCCGAGAAGGAAATAATCACCTTTGGCGAGACGAAAAGATTGCCAGAAGTAAATGGCATAAAAAACTGCAGCGTATAGAACCAGGAAGACGAGCTCGCATCGCCTAAATGACCACCTGCCCATAACTCTGACCCAGATTGCTCTCTATGTCCTAAAAATGAATGCTACCTTTTCCTGAAATAATAAGGCCGTTTTGGCGGATCTCAATTAGCTCATTTAACAAAAAAAGGACAGATTTTTCTTATCGAAAAAAAATAAAAGAACAGACTTTGAACACCTTTTAATACAAAATTAGAAGATTAAACCGCACTTTCAATAAAGATCAAGAAAATCGTATAACAAATGCGAGGAAGAACAACTAGAAGAAGGGAACAATTACAGACAGAACCCTAGATTTGGAACCAATGATCTCAGACAACGAAGAAAAGGGAAACAGGGAGGTGCGCATTGGCGTCGAAGACGAGAGGGGGAGGCGAGGTGAGTGGAAAGCCTCCGCACCGGAGATGTAGGTAGTCAGGAGACGATTTGGTGAGCCGTTTATAGGCGCTGCCGGGGAAACAAAAGAAGAGGTGACACACCTGCTGCTAATAACTCAGATGGCCGGTAGAGTACGGCGGCGAGTGCGATTGATGCCGCCGCGGGACACAGTGAGCAGGGGAGGAGGCGTGGCCGTGCAGCTCTCGGTGAAGGTCTCTACTGCGAGCAAAATGCGAGAAAGATCGCAGCCGCGGAGACTCGGAGAGTAATTCTTTTAGTCGATTATTCTTAAATTCATGTTTAGATAAATGATGGTGAACGAGCTAAATTAAATCATTTGAATAATTTAGATAAAAGTCATTTATACCTTTTATTATATATTACTATTTATAATTATTAAGAAATATAATATTTATATATTTATTATTATTTATATTTTTTTATATATTTTTTCTCTTATCTCAATGTATTTTATTTCTTTCATAATATTTTTATCTTTTTTTATTTTTTTGAAATAAAATTAAAAAAGATCGAAGATGATAGATAAATATAAAAAAATAATATTATCATTACATAAATAAAAATATTGTTCGAATGACAATACTTTAAAATGCTAAAGTAAAAATGATCATAAAAATAATTGTTTATCTAAAATTCAATAAAAGATAATTAATTTGAAAAAAAATATTTTGATGACATTCAATATGATAAAAAATTAGTCCGAGAAAAATAAATGTGAATGAATAAAAGTTAAACAAATGTAAGTACTAAATAATTATAAAATAAGATAGAAAAAATAAAACCAATAAATAAACTCGAGTTAAATATTTTTCTATCATAAATCAAAATAATATAAGGAAGAATATCATTTTAAATGAACTATAGTATAATTTTAGAGAGTTATTTAAAAAAATAGTTTTGCCTAAAAAGTCTTATTCTTCTTAATTCTATCAATTTGATGGAATGAAATATTTGGAGTTTGAAGATGTGACTCACCCCTCCAAATTTTATATGATTTATATTTTTTTTTACTCAAACATGATTTAACTAACATCACTCATTCATCTTCCACCTTTCATATTATCTCAATTCAAACAATGCCTTAAGTTAGAAAACAATTTTTGCATTATACGAGAAGGAGACTTATTGAATTAGAAAAGTTAATTAGGGTAACGAATTAAAATTAGTGGTTGTTTTAACCGGAGTTTGTGTTAAGAATATAAATATAAATATAAAGATGTTGCTCTTCCTATCGGCTTAAGCTTTTAGGATTGTTGGTAGCACATCTAATTTAACATGGTATCAGAGCCAGAGGTCCTGAGTTCAAACCTCGGCGTTGCTCGTATTAAAAATTAATTTCTTCCCTTAGTTATCCACGTGTTGGGCTTTGGGCTAGATCAAAGTTGTCGGCGGCCCACACGTGAGGGGGAGTGTTAAGAATATAAATATAAAGATGTTGTTCTTCCTATCGGCTTAAGCTTTTAGGATTGTTGGTAGCACATCAAATTTAACATGGTATCAGAGCTAGAGGTCCTGAGTTCGAACCTCGTCGTTGCTCGTATTAAAAATTAATTTACTCCCTTAGTTGTCCACGTGTTGGGCTTTGGGCTAGACCAAAGTTGTCGGCGGTCCACACGTGAAAGGGAGTGTTAAGAATATAAATATAAAGATGTTGCTCTTCCTATCGGCTTAAGCTTTTAGGATTGTTGGTAGCACATCGAATTTAACAGTTTGTTGTATGTTAATTAATAAACATAATATATATAGTTTAAGAAGCGCAGGTGAAATTGTATTTTCTATTTTTTTTATTGGATTTGAGATATGTGATTAAAATATTTTTTAAAATTTTATATTTTTTAATTACAAATTTAACGGAGACACAAAATTTCGTTAAACTCAATATATATTGTCTTGTGTTATACATATTTTAACTAGTTTTTTTATATAACACATTTAAAATTAATGAACATTGAATTCATATTTAAAAAAACTAAAATGAAAGAGGGAATACTTAATTTAGTTATGAATTAATTAATCCTGAATATTAGGGGTTCAAGTGGATAAAAAAATTAAATAACGGTCTTTAATTAGATTAGAGCTAGTGGCTCCTGAGTTTTTAGTGGTAAAAAAATACCCTCATACTAATTGAACTTTTGAAATGAAGCTAAAAAAAAGCTCAGCTAAACGTTTTTTTTTTTTGTTTTTTGAAGAAAACAGCTCTTAAATTTTGATACAAGAGCACATAAAAAAAAGGGTGTGGATAAAAGAATTTTGTGAACTCTTTTATGCAATCATGCTCGATTAACTTGATTACCTAAAAATGTAAACACTGATCTGATAAGATTCTTCTAAAATAAACGAAAAGTTCAACTTTTAACTAATTAAATTAATTTATAAATAAAAGTTAAGAAAGTCGAAATATATGAAAGTTAATTATAAATAAAAAATATTAGTGAAAGTTGAACGAGTAATTTCAAAATGATAATCTAAATAATCTATCCATCTAAGCAATAAAATAATTTTATTATTTCTTCATCACTTATTTTATTTATTATATTCAATTATTAATATATACATATACTATTGAATGGCCCGTCCCTACTTCAAATATTCTTCCCTTTATAACTTCATTGTGTTCTTTAGTTACCCTCCTTTTCTAATTCAAACACATAACACTCGATAAATTTTGAACCCTCACTTAAATCAGTTATCATTCAATTTAATTAATTATCAATCAATACGCATCAACTCTTCAGAATATGAACCATCATTGAAGTATAATAATACTTGTATTTTTAATTTCGATTATTTTAATGCTTAAAGTTTTGAAAAAATCAGTTAGATTTGGTCATAATTCTTGGATGATTAATATTAATTAAATTATCTATTTAATTTTTAAGTTCAATATCATTTCCAACTACAGAATTAGGGGTATAAGTAAAATATTGAAAAACTTGAATAAAAAATCGACCCGACTTGATATAAAAAATTTATATTTTTTAAGTTTGAAAAATTGTAGATATTACTAAAATGATATATATATATATATATATATATATATAAGTTCAATGTAGGTGCTCCCTACTTAAATAGGGAGCACCATGCTCCCTACATTTTTAACCGTAGGATGTTAGATCTACGGTGGATATTAAATCTTCTCTCTCCTACTTTTTTTCTCTCTCCTAAATCAAGTCACCATAGATCTAACATTCTACGATTAAAAATGTAGGGAGCATGGTGCTCCCTACTTAAGTAGGGAGCACCTCCATTTTTTCCTATATATATATATATATATGAACATTATTAACCAATATAAAATTACTCAATTAACATAAAATGTTGTGAATAAATATAAACAAAAATTGTATAAGCCATAAAATAATGATATTAAGAATATATAAGATGATTAATGTTAGTTCATATAATAAAATATTGTTTAATATTATCGTAAATATAAAATTTATATAAGACTCCAAAAAGATTATTAAAAAACTGATAAAACTATCTAAAAAAATGTCTAAAAAATGTTAGTTTTTGTATGTTAAAAATCAAACAATGTCGTACTGTCTTTCATCCTCTAATCCTCTAGATAGAATCGTTACGGCATTGTTTGGCAAAATGCTTGATTCTCAAGCGGTTAAGAGCAAAACGCTTTAAAATGCTTGGGTGTCAAAAACACCTTATCTCTGGAAGATGGATCATCTTCAACAGTTATTTTATAAACAATTCCAAAATTTGAAATTTCTTTGCTAGTCTTTTTAATGTTTGTTACAATACTAAAGTTTCGTTTTCTTCCCCTCTTCTTAATTGAAAAACGTCTTAAATTTTGAATTATCACTTAAACTAATTATAATTCAATTTACTTTAATTGTTAATCCATACACATTAACTCTTCGGAATTCAACTAACTATTTTCCTTCTGTTTTAAACAAACTTTAATAATTTTCAGCACTTAAAATAGGATTCAATTAAGATATTTTCTACTTAAATAAGTAACACTACTATATTACCTAAAGATATTATATTTATGATGAATATTAAATTTTCTTTCTCTCAAATACTCTTTTGCATCCTTCATAAATTTAACATATTACTATTAAAAAAAACAGATAACATAATGTTATCTATTTAAGTAAAAAATATTTTTTATTTGTTCTTTTATAAAGAGTTTGATTTGGTCATAATTCTTGGATAATCTATAATTATTTATTCGATAAATTTAATATCTTTATGGGGTTCGAGCTATAGAATCATGACTACATCTCCAACAATTATTTGATAAACAATTCCAATTTGAAAAAAAAAGGTTAGTAGTTTTTAAATTTTTGTTACATTACTAAATTATTGGTATAATATATTTATTTACTAAATTAGTGCCCCGCTTCACCTATTGAGGCGGGGAAATCTACCGCCCAAGAACCGCACGGACTCCATTCGCTTCCTCTCGATTCCTCCATTCGCCATGAGCTCGTCGATGCTTCGGTTCCTGCGAACCACTGGCGCAGACCTCAACCCTAATAACCCTAATGGCACCAGCAACGGTTCGGAGAAGCAAACGCAAGCGATCGATCTTGGCAATGGAAGCGAGGTCGTCTACATCCCTCGATTCGTTCCCCGGGAGCAGGCCTGGGAGTGGTACGAGCGCCTCGACAAGGAGATCCCCTGGACGAGGCCTTTGATCCGCGTTTTCGGGAAATCATGCGTCCAGGTACTCGTTTTGCAAATCAGGTCTCATGTCATCTCTTCTGGCGGTTCTGTAGATTGCTTTATGAATTTTTTGGCTGTTTATTAAATAAAGATGACATCTTTGGCATTCAATCATCTGCAATATATTTGGTAGCTCTTGTGTGATTGAGGGTTTACTGTTCTCGATATGCTTGGTAATTTAGCATATTGTAAGCTTAAGAAAGGGTCATCTGTGGTATAGAAGTGAGATAGAGGTGTATCTTAGGATTTGGTTCGTAAATATTTGTTCTTTTATTTCGGTTAAAATGCAACTTCATGATGATCATGCAAACTTTATGTATATTGTAGCTGCCCGTCGAAGTTTTTTGTGATTCATTTTATGCATTGTTTTGCTGGGTACCAAGCTTTTGCTGCCATGTACATGTAAGTCAACATCTTATTGGCTTTGAGTAACACAAGATCAAATTTCGGATGCCTCATTGGGGTTATACCAAGCTCCAATCTTTCAATATTTACGCCAAAAGATAAAAAAAATCCTAACCTTTTTTTTTCTTTTCCTGTAAGAGGCTTTTTTACTTCTCAATCAACTTGTTCTTTTGCAGCCCCGAGAGTCATGTTATATTGCAGATAAAGGGCTTACAGCTATACAGTACAGTGGGTATCAGCCATCTCCTAATGCTTGGGACGATTACCCTGTTGTTAAAGACATCTTGAAGGTGGTAAGTACCATGTCAAATCCATCTTTGGTTGTTATGTTATCCTGTGCCAGAGTTCCACAGGAGCTGCCGGTAGTGATAACCAGTTACCACTCTTCTCATAAGATTAATTATCTGCCGTGATTGGAAAAGGTGTTGGTCATTGTATGAATTCACAAAAGCTACTGCCTTTGAGCTGTAAGACCTATTTGTGCATATATGTAATTTTATGTTAACTTCATCTTTTACAGGTTCATGAGGCCTTTCCAAGGAGTAATTTTAACAGTGTGATCTTGAATAGATATAGAAATGGCTCGGATTATGTGGCATGGCATTCTGATGAGGACAAGTCATATGGACCAACTCCAGAAATCGCATCAGTCTCTTTTGGATGTGAACGTGAATTCCTATTGCGGAAGAAACCCATGAAAAAGCTGCTAGGTACATTCTCGAGTTCTTTCATCCTACATTTTATCTGAAGTGGCACATGGAAGTTTCAAAAGTAAAATATGTTCTGATTCCTGTAATCTATCTGCAGCTGCCAGAGACGCAAAGCGATCCACAGGCAAGCAACCCAAGCACAAACAAGATCACTATTCTTTTCTCCTGAAGCATGGGTCTCTTCTACTGATGAAAGGAAACACCCAACGTGATTTTCTGCACTCGGTGCCGAAGCGCATGAAAGCAGGTTCCACCAGAATTAATCTTACATTCAGACGTGTGCTGACTTGAACTCTGCATATCGTCCGAAGTTCAATTTTGTCCACCTGTAGAGTTTAGCTTCCTGCAATTGGGAACAACACTAGACCACTCCATGGTACTAAAGATGTATGGGGCTGCTTGGAGTTTAGGAGCAGCGCTGAAGCAATTTTTTGATCCTAGTGTATGTGTACATCACACTAAAAATGTATACACATCTCAAGTTGAAAGTGTGAACCATCAGTCTTTAGGTGTCTATCTACTACGCTCAAAAAACTTGTTCAGCACTGCTCAGTTGTCCCAATAACTCAAAGATGTACGTGTTTTCTTCCTCGATGAATGCAAGTGTGGAGCATCTCTCTGTGTTTTTGTCCTCATCAGCAGGTAAGCTAATTGTATGAACAATGATGGAAGTATTGGGCTATGTAGCTCATGATTATGCTTTTACCTTGCGACATAACGTATATGCGTAAATGAGATGTTCACTAGTTCGATTTGATAGATAAGAGCATGGTGGCGTATCTTTCAAATGCACAATGTATGCCTCAATCCTTGTACTTTATATGGCGGGGACAATTTTGTTACCTCTTATTTTCTTTTTAGCAACTTAGTCCATCGCAGAAATTTATCTGGCTCAATTGCTCCATTTTTTTTACTGTAAGAGATCCTGTGTTTATATTCAGATATCGCGTTTGAAATTCAGCATTTTAATCTTTTGAAAATATATAATGTTAAAACAACCATTTTAAGATATTCAAAGTTGTCTTGCAAGTGTTCTCCTTTTCTGTTGACTCTAATGTATAGCCATGTGCATGGAACATTGCCAGGCCGTTTGGTTAGGCAATTAATATTTCAAGAATAAAAAATAATTATTATGTAAGATTTGTTATTCCCCAAAAGGATTTTTTTTTTCTTTGCAAATTATTTTTTGTAGGATTAGTGAATAAAGGGTTCAGACGATGTAAAAAAAATTGATCATTCTTCTTCTCCAGTGTAATTTTGGAACTAATGTTGTAACCTAAAAGAAACTAATAACAGTTATTATAAAGTAATTTCCTACTCTAAAAAACTTATCATTGGATATCGTTAAACATAAACTTCGCCTATATTTATAGTCGATTCTAAGCTCGAATAAAGGAGGAGCGTTGTGTTAGGTCTCGATAGTCAACGTAAAACCTCGTCGAATCTCGTGAACATGGATCAACGAATATTGGCGTCGCATGATCCATATAGCCGACCCCACCTATTAGGATAAGACTTCGTTGTTATTGTTGGATATCCTTAAACATAAACTGACACAAAACTTAATTCACACACCGTGTCCACACATTAACCTCAATGTGTGATAGAAGAAGAAAAAAATACAAATTATTGCTGAATCTTCCGAAAATGCAGAAGATTAACGCTCGGCATTGATTAAGCAATATGAAATCACGAATGATAAATTCTATTTAGTGATTTAATAAACATATTTAAACTCTATAAGTTACTCCGGTTCGTCTATAATTTTTTTAAAAAAAATTGAACATTTATTTCTAATATACCATTCTCCCCTTCCATATAAAACATACTTTTATTTAATATTTAAATATTATATTCTAATTTTTATATTTTCTTATCTATTTTTTTCCAATATAAACTAATTTTGAAATGTTGATTTTAAATTAATTATATTGTTCATTATTTGACATAATAATATTTTTTTAAAAAATATTATTTTTAAAATAGACAAATCACTTATGTTATAATAAATAAATTTTATGCGTATAATAATATAATTAGTCTCCATAAAATCATTTTATACTTACTAATCAATCCAACTGGCATATTTATCTACATTTTATTAAATTTAATAATCAAATTACTATCTATTATCCGTTAACATCTAATTACTGTTCTCTTCATATTACACAATAGACCAAAGTCAAAGGCAGAACTTTGCCTCAATCTGTTAGGTGAAATACAAATGGACGCTTTTCTGTTAAAGCATGCAATCTAAACATAGACTCATTAGTAAGATCCTTACAACCAATTAAGAACATCACAATCTTTAAAAGCAAATCAATTAAAATTTCAATTGTTACTCCCTACACAAGTTCTTTATTGCCCTAAATTTACAAGAGTTGGTCTAATTCCTGATTCAACAAAAATAAATAGGCATACGAACACCAAAACTCAAGAACGAGCGGAACTGCATCTGTCAAAATGCAAACTTTCAAATGGAAAGAATTAATAGAACCACCACCACGAGTTATTGAACACCCAACTATGGCGTTAACTGGTCAGTCACTGTTGATACAGGGAAATGGATTGTCCTAATCACTTTAACTCATGCTTCTGTGAAACTTGAGCCTGCTGAGTCCATTGCTGTCTGAAGAATTATCAGCGATACTGAGTTTATGTGAATCCATCTTATATGCAGCTTATGATGAGATCGACAAGGTGCACACTGCATATACACAACTCTATCCAGGGTAGATTTTGCATCCATTTCATCCATAAAGCCATAGTTCCTATATAACTATGCCCATCTAACAAGATTAGTACGAGAATATAACAACCCATTTACAGGATCAAAGCATGAGAAAGTGAATAGATTAACATGTAATCATGATTATTGCCAAATTATTATGTTGAAGCTCATCAATCTGAGATCTTCCAGTTCTAAACAAGTGGCTTTTCCCGATTTAAGTGGCTTTTCCCGATTTAAGTCTCCATTCATTCTGTATCACAAAGACGGTAAATTAGAGGTAGCAACCAGATTGAAATTGATTCTAGTTTCATAAGATGAGAGTGAAGGGATGCCAAACTTACAAGAGGCTCATCATCGGAGACTATCTGGTCAACCAAGTTCGAATAATCTGGATTTTCTTCCTTCAACAACAGTTTTGACATTGTGCTTCGTTTATTTGCCCCAGCTAAGACCAATTTTAATTCCTTTTCTTCAGATCCATCTGGGAGAAGATAAAAGGTAGAGTGCTAAAAATTTAGTAATACCACAGGTACAAATCCACAAGAGAAACAATGTGCAAGAGGGCTAACAAGCCACCTAATACTTGGAAATTTTGTAGCAAATGGCAATCCAGATATACCTGAATTTACGTCATTGACTTCTGAACCCAAGGGAGAGTGAACATCTGATATATCAGACTTGCCCCTGCTGCTCTCTGGGCTGCTCAAATCTGCATCAGTGTTATTGTCCAACTTTCTTTTCTTGCTATCTTCCAAAACATTTCTAGTGCCCTTCTTTCCGACCTTAGAAGATGATGACCTGTTAACCACTTCTGAGGATGTATAAGTTGAATTTCACAAACAAATGAATGAAAAGTGTTTTACTTACTTTTTCCTCGCCTCCTTAGTTGATCTAGAAGCAATATGATTATTTTTATTAGCAGTACTCGTGGATGGCCTGAAACATCATAATTTGATAAATCAGAATATTTATGGCAAGATGATGCTTATGCACAAGAAGAATGTAATCAATCAGCACAGGTGAACATTAACTGGACGGATTATGTTTTCGGTCACTACAGGGCACTTCATGTAGAAAGTAAAGGGGAACAATCAGCATAAGGAATCTAGTCACCATAATATGTAATTTTTGTATAAGAATCGTGATATAAACTTACAGTTCCTTGAATGGTTGTGCTGGCTGTGATTTTACCTTCTGTGAAATTCATCAAAAGGAAATGGATAAGAAACTAGCATCAAGATTTATTGATAAAAGGCGAATGCAGAGTTCCATACCTTCTTATGTATGTCAGGTTTAGGAACAAGTTCCCATTTCTCTTTCTGCAGATTAAGAACTTCAAAATCGCCATCGTCATACAATATCTGCACACAAAGATACAGTTTAATTAAAAATGGTCTTTTTTAGTTGACAGGTTGCAAATGCAGGTCATTAACAGCCACTGACATAATAACAAAAGTTGGCAAGAAAAACGGGTTCCTCCATCAAGGAACATACTCATAACCAGGATACTCTTTTGCTATATGATATCAGAAGAAACTAGAAAAAATGCTACAAAGAAAAGGAAGTGTCATCATCCTTTTTCCCTGCAGAAGGAAACAGATTGACTTGAGACAAGAGATAACTTAGAACGTTCAGGATACCATAACCAGCCAGAGACAACTATACTTTAGCATAGTTTTGTGTCAAAGTAATTCTAAATCTTAAGGCAGTCATATAACATCTAAAATTTGAAGACAATAAATTCAAGATTGCCAATCTTTTCACTTTATAATCTATTATTTCACTGTAATTTCATTTTGCGATTGAAGATAGCTTAAAAAGTATTTGTATGTCAAAAAAAGGAAAAATGTTGAAATTGCAGGTATAGTATACACCAAAGCTTGTGTCCCTCTATAATTCTGTCAGTCATAAGGCTGTATTACTAATAGCAGCAATACAAGTGAGATTTACCTTATGTTTTCTCTTTCCAGAATCGTAAGATTGAACAACACCATCATAGAACCTGTAACAGAAGAATCAATTTGTTCAGATAAAACAGAATAATTCATAAAAGTAATCAACCATCAGGTTTCACAATTGTCAGCAAAAAAATCATTGAAAATGTGGATGCAATTATCTCCTTTCTATACATCTAACATGTTCAACTTCCACATATACACAAGGCTAAAAGATTGTTGAGCATGTTAAGGGAACTTACTGCTTATCCAATGGCCACCAAACTTTTATTCTTGATCCAACCAATGCAGTATCAGTTAACTGACTGTTTTGTGATGAACACTGCATGTAATGAACACAGAATGATGTCTCCTTTAGTGGGATGAAAAGAACTTATGCTAATTAACAATAAAAAAACTCACTCAAACATGGCATCCATGATTTTATTATGAATAGGCACTAAAAGTATATCAATTAGCATGGACGGTAGACATGTTACAAGCATTCCATCACATGATATCCTTTTTATGTTTATCTAGTTCCCACATATGGAAAAGTATGAACACATTATCAAAAAATGACAATCTTTCTCACAGCTTCTTGTTGAGCATATGCAGAAGTTAGAATGAAATATAAAGACTAATCCTCTTTCTGGAGACATGAGTGGACGCCTGGTGGTACTCTTGCGGACGCCTTTCCGAGGCTAGCAGCTCTATCGGCAGATCCAGAGGCCACAGTCTCAGAGATCTGGACACATGCTGAGGGAGCAGTTGTCGGCTCCTGGACCCCTCGGTTCAGGTCAGGACTATCTGATCAGCGCATTGCGGACCTCCTAGCACTACATGAGAGGATCTCTTGTTGGAGACTAGACGAGTCCAGGGCGGACGGGTGGTTGTGGCTTTCCGGTCGATTCTCGGCGCGGAGCGCATATCGTCATCTACTCCCTAGTGTCACGATACCGAGCAGCTTCAGACTTGATTGCCGTCACATTTGGAGGCTGCATGTTCCACTTAAAGTCAAGATTTTTGCTTTGTCATCTGGGCCATCTGGTTACAACGCAACCGCACTATTTTTAGGGGAGAGAGATGTTACATTGAGAACATTGTAAATCACATTGATTTTTTGAGGCGTGGGTGGGGGGAGGGATAGCTTGTTTCTGTAGAGCGCCTTCTTGGGACATCTTCCCTTTCTTTTGTGACTATGATCTCTACCATACACATTTGTACATTTGCACTTGCATAGTTCTAATACAATATGGATGACTACCTAACCTAGTAGTCATCCTTCGTTTTATCAACAAAAAAAAAATATAAAGACTAATCAAAGTGCACACCATATGATGACATGAAGAAGCAAGATCTAGTTTTTAAGTATCCTCCTCAATCAGGGTTGGAACACAATCTGCACAACATTCATATGGCACAAATTGTATGCATCAAGGGAACTTGATTTCAGTAAGTATCCTGCTCAATCAGGGTTGGAACACAATCTGCACAATATTCATATTATGGCACAAATTGTATATATCAGGAACTTGATTTTACTCTCTCTGAACATGCAGCGAGATTGCTATATGAATTGCATCATTTTGTGTGAATTGACTTTCTGTAGGATCAGATGCAACTGCATCTTTTAAAGTTTTCCTTCCACACATAACACTAATATTGTAAGAGAATTAGTGAAAATATCATCTTATCAATTCTCTTCAATATTTCCCTGACTATGGTTTTTCTTTTAGTTTGTTTAAATTGTAATCACATATTATAAGAGCAAATTAGTGAAAATATCATCTTTTACTTTCTAATAAAATTCAACACCATGCAGTTTGCTTATATGAATTAACCAAACATTCAATTAAATTATTATAATCGAGCTAAGATCTGGAAGTCATTTGTGAGTAAATGATAATTTAATCCTGATTTACAGTTAACATGGAAAATACAAAAAAAGTAAAATAGAAACAATTGAGGGTGAAAAAACAACTGAGGGAAGTAATGAAACTAGTACGGTAAATAATTGACGAGAGGGTATATAATAGATTTCCTCTGTTAGCATTAGAAGCAGGAATGAATTATTTTCAGCAGATATTTCAAACTATAGGGAATGGATGCAAAAAACCCTTCAACAGTTTTGTTTCATTATTCTTCTCAGACATTCTAATTCCATAAACAGTGCTCGGCAATGTTGGATGAAAACAGATAAATTTCAAAATTATCAAATAAAAATATGACAAAATTACCTTCTCCAAAGCAAAAATGCTTTTAACTTTACGCTTCCTAGTTGAGCTGTTTGAATCTTTCAGTTGGTTGGCAGTCTTCTCGGAGTTGTCTGAGATAACAGCTTTCTGCAACATAACAAAAATCAACAAGATGAGTCTACCACTCCAGTTAGATGCCATAACTTTTGAAGAAAATTGTGTACCTGTAAATCCATATTGTTTGTCTTCCTGATATGCAACTTGTCAGAACCTTTCTTTTCAGTTTTGGATAAGATGCCCTTAGTAGTTGGTGAGCAGGAGATGAGTAAGTCCGAATTAGCAGTTTTTGTGTCTTTCTCCATAAGCATTTTTTCTCCAATTGATGAATGTGCTTTTTCATTCACAAATAGTGAACAAGGAGATTTGAACTTTTTGTTTTGTCTCTCGCCTGTTGGAGGAGATCGTTGCATTGTTCTCGACCTCTTGCGTTTTGGAGTTGGGGCAACCAGTTCAGCAATAGCTCCATCTCTTTTTCCTTTTAGAAACTCCATATTATTTTCATTATCGTTTGTTGCATGCGACTTACTAATTCCGTGGTATTCATCATTTTTGGTTGATTTATTTGCATCCATGCTTATATGTCTTTCAAGATTACCCAAATTTATTTCTCTCACCACTCCCAAAACATCAATTTCTTTTTCTAACTTCTCCAAATCAAGAGGCAACTCATTCTTTTTCACTGGTTTCTTCTTAGTTTTCTTCGTGACTCCTTGAGATCTAAGAATTTTCATCATCTTACCCAAAGGAACCTCGTTACCATCTATATCATTATCTTTCAATATCACATTATCTTTCAGAACCTGTGAACAAATCTGGAGTCAGAAAGGAAATGTGGCCATTAGGATCTCAACTAAATGTTCATTTGGGGGCATATATCAAAAAAAAAACTTCCGAAAGACTACCTCTTCTTTGTTTTTAAGTATTAGAGCTTCAAAATGAGCAACGGCACTATCACAGCACAACCATGTCTGCTTGTTATCCTAAGATATATAAACGAAATGAGTGGAGTCATCATAAAAAAAGAGTCGATATGTAACAAAACATTAACTAAAATGCGGTAACCTGATTAACGCACAAGTATCAATGAAGGAACAAAGATCATCAACGATACTAATAGGAAGATCATGAGCATTTGATTTCTTCACAATTATCTTTACGGAGAGGGTCAAAGTACTATTGTCATAACTTTCTCATTAAAGCAGAAAGTGTTCAATCGAGGATTGAAAATCTTAAACAATACTAACAGGCAAAGCATGAACTTTGTTTCTTCAAATATTCTTTTCGCAGAGGGTCAAAGTACTATATCTAAGTGAGATTTCATTATAGTATTTGAACATACATACAGGATATTCCAGAACTCGTACAAACTGGCAAAAAGAAGATAAACTTGCTCATTCCATGACCGAACTCAAAACAACAGATATCGTTCATGTAAGTTCTATCATATTATATTTCCAAAAAAATTATACTCAATGATATCCACAGGTGAAGAAGAATAAATTTATGTGAAATATGCCTTTTATCTAGTGAACATGGCAGAGCTAATAGGTCAGTGTGTCATGATCATCACATAATGATAATTACAACTAAATACAGCAACTTAAGGAGGCAAGCTTAAACCTAATCCAAACAAGTTATTGATCGGGTAGGAGGCTTCTTATCCTCGGTTCTCTCGCCTCTTTTTCCGCTCTTTCTTTGAGAGCGTTTACTTGTACATGACCTTTCCATAGATTTATATATACATGGATGACAATCGCCCTATAGGGGGTCATCCTTTTTCCTCTCATTTAAAATTATTCAGAGGATGCTATCGAAATAGAAGATATTTTTTGAAAGAATGGTCTGTCAGATATTGTCATTATGACAGGCATTCTCAATGGATTAATCATAAGACTTTCTTGCAAGAAGACATCACCATAGAAATAGAACTTTCTACATATTACTAGAAAATATCATACATGAATGCTATGCTTGTGCATGGAAAATCCGAATATCTCAAGGGAAATGTAAATCCTCATAATCTAACAAAGATGGACGAAGCCTATAAGCAACCAATCATCATTTAAACCCAATAAGGCATGTTCATTGGCATAAGTTAACAAAGATGATTGCATCTGTAAAACATTTTACCATTCAATGACATTGAAAAGGAGACTTGGGGGCAACCAAACAAATCAGTAAATTATGCCATACTATCAGAATAAACTAGAAAAGTTATTACTCACAATGAAAACACTGTAGCACTTAACTGATCATGACATGAACAAGATGTTCATACAATTTCTAGAACTTTTTTTCAGAAGACAATGGATAGAACCTAATTGGAATATTAGTGGTTACTTGTTGGGAAAGATAATCAAATGCTTAGGAGAGATACTAACCACATAGGTTCCATCTTCAACTTTGTTAACAGGTGTTACAGGTTCATAAAGCATACATGGTAAAGGGATATCTGTTTGGATTCCTGGGATATCTGTTTGATCATATGCCATTTTCTTTGCCACCAGGAGACCAAGATCGCAAATAGCATGCATAGTCTGCATATATCACATCAACCAAAAATTTAGTTCTAAATAAGGGGCTGAAGAAAGAACACTATTTATCCAGAAACCGCTTACTGATGATTTAGCTTCATCAACTGCATCTTTGGCATGCTTGATACTATGGAGAATGGAAAGAACAGCTGCATAGCTCTCCTTTCTCCTAGTGGAGAAAGCAGATAATTGCTGACCATCATCTCCACACAAGAGCAGGGATAGAAATAAATGCAACCGCCTGGAAGCTAAAAAAGGATAAGCATCTTTACCAAGAGAGACATTTTCATTCAAATTTTTACATGTTCAAGAATATGTGGCTATAAATGATAGTGAAATAATAAAAAGAAAACAGAATTTATAACACTCCAGAATGCCCAAAGGCACTCAAATCAAGCAGCCAACTAATATTTACACTCAAATTTGAATAGTATTCATGTATATACATGGAAATTGAGAGGTCACTGTCAAATTTTTATATCGAAACTAAAATACAGAATCTGTTTAATGATCCTTGTCTGAAGAATCCTTCCAAGAAGCATTTCACAGTGACGATTAATAAATTGAATCCTGGGCATTTATCACAAACCTTAAAACCACATGTCTGAGTTCCATATGCATGAGCAATTTAGCATCACATTAATTAACTTTGAGAAAATCACTGCACTAGTGCATGCTGCAATGAAATAGAAGTGTGTGCACTTTAGCATATGAAGAAAAGGAAGAAGTAGAAAAGACTGCAGAGCACATGGCCATTCGTTTCAACAACAATAAAATCTAAAGGTTTGAACAAACTAATCTCATAAAATTGCATCTGTAACCCCTTTCAAAAAATTCATCATTTAGCATCACGCTAATTGACTTTGAGAAGATCACTGCGCTCTTGTATGCTGCAATGACTTAGAAGTATGTTCACTTTAGCATATGAAGAAAGAAGTAACAAATATTGCAGAGCACATAGCCTTTCGTATCAACAACAAAATCTGAAGGCTTGACCAAACTAATCTCATAAAATTATATATGTGATCCCTTTAAGAAAAAACATCTATGATGCCAGCGTATAAATTTGACAGCACAATGGTTTATCAAACAAGAAACAGTTGAACACATTATAGTGCATATTGACAATGCCGATGGACCTCCCAAAGTATTACAGAGTCAACCAGATTGAATAAAATACATAACATACCAGTAAATAGGTTCAAATGCTTGAACGGCGGTGCTCTCATTAATGCTTGGACAGGAAGGATGGTGCAGAATTGCATGGACCACATACGCAAGGAGGTAATCTGGGTATCCTACTGCTAAGTTTCCATCAACTTGCATAGGAAGTTGCCGTACCTTATCTTGGTGACATATTTGCATGATCTCATGTAAATATCGTTTGCACTGAGCCAGAAAAAAAAAATTGGGTAACTAAAGCACAAAAAAGATGAACAGAATGACTTAAGCTTAAATTAGGGCAAAATTTGATAAAACTCTAACCTCTTCATAATCTGGAGAGTGGCCATCAGTTATGCGAAACAAGAATCCACAAGCATACTTTACATCCAAGACGCGCTCTTTAATAAACTGATGCACTTTGCTTAGAAACAATTTTCTAGACTCGGGATAAGCATCCTGCAAAACAATAAAAAGAAGTAGCAGAAAAGAAATGATTATGGATGGAGAAACCAAACCTACAGCTATCTGGTTGTTTAATGAACGCAATAAGCATCCACCTCTGAAATTCTTAAAGTTGCATAAAAAACATCAGGACGTATCTTCTGGTCCCAAATTTTTGATAATCGAAGAACAGCTTTCGCTGAAGCAAGCCTCATATGGGCCTTATCAACTGGGCTGCATGAATATCCATTCTTAATTAAAAAAAAACAAGCACATCCATGGTACATTAGATAAAATGACAGTAGTAATTCTTCACTACCTTGATGCAACATCATGTGAAAAATCACCAAAAGAGAGAATATTCTTTAGGAGTTGAACAAGCTTTTCAATTCCTGGCCTCAAATGAGCATCTTTGGCAGGCAAATAGCTTTTAACGAATGTTTTGATGCCAAATATCTGCAATTAAATAGAAGACCAAGACATGATGTGCAAGGACTCAAAACAAATCATACTTATAAGACTTCCAGGTTTTATTACTTACTAACCTTCAAGACGCATAATTCAGTTTTTTCAGTCCATTCAGTCTTACACAGAGATGCATCATCATCCTTTGATTGTGAAAAGAAAACGTAAAGCAAATAAGAGATGATGATATACCAATGGAAAATTAGCTAAATCATATTTTTTTGGAAAATACATACACTGCTACAGTTTAAAATTTTGCTCTTTATGAACTCTGTAATTTCCTCCTCTCTAGTTTCAAATATTGGCATAGCAATCTGTGCTATACAACCCAGCGACTGCAAAATTGCTGGCAAATGTGTTCGTTCTTCCAACATATCCACAAGTCTCTATAGTTCCAGGTAAGAAATAACACCACCAAAGCAGAAAACAAAAGTAAAAAAGCAAGTGTTCACAATGTAAAGCTGTAGTATTAAATCCAAAAATTAACCTTGTATAGAACGGAGAGTGACTTCAGACCATCATCTTTACTTATTGCTGCCAGAGCCTGAACAGCATATTTAGCCTGCTTCCTTGTACCCTCTAGGCAAAGCCTTTCCAAAAGTAGCTCAACAGAACTGCAAAACACAAGCCATCAATTGTAGCCTTGTTTCAAGCAGGCGGTCTTTGAAATTTTTTTAGGGTTGACAGTTGAATTTTGTTAGAAATCTTGGTCAAATTAATGACAAAGAACATGAAGAAGTCCTTGGGCAATATTTTGGCTGACTGCTAATATTGGCTGGATTCTTTGGATCAGACTGTATTCAAGCATATCTATGAACAAGCTAATCAAGCGGTAGATAGTTATTTTGACAAGCTGGACGCCAGCTCCAGATTGGTAATTTTGGGAGGACAATCATTCTTCAGAAGTTTATATGTTTTTCTAGAAGTTTCTAAATTTTGTATATGGATTTTTTAAATCATCAACATGACAGGCTTGATGGTCTTTCGTTTAAATAGAATCACTCAAGCACGAGTGGACAAAAGAAGACAGTGCATGGGAAATACCAAGTACAAAATGAAACATTACCGAACAAGTTATACCTTGATGATGTGCTCAACTGTTCACGGATGTTCCCACCAGCCTCTGCTAACACGTGAGCTGTGCCTTCTTTAGTTGCTTCATTATCTTCTTTCAATAAATTAACAAGCTCCTCTTCAGACCCATCCAAAAGTCTGGGAGAGTAGCGAGCAATAACCTGAATAGAGCAAAATGCAAGTTCAAAATTATCAATCTGATATCTCTAAGCTATTATAATTAGGAAAACAAATAAATCAGGTACAAAAAAGAGGTTAGCTTTATTTCAGTTGGAAATAAGTTAACATAAGTCAGCACATGTTTCATGAAGATTTTCATTTATATAAATCAAATTCATAAGTGCAAGTGAGGATGCAACTTGTGATTGACAAAAGCACCATCTAAGACATCAATTCATCATAATAACTAAACATTTGATTATCTACGAGAGTACTTCCGGACACGACAGTATACATACGGTTGATATTTTGTATGAAGATGTTACATCAGACCACAATGGAATTTGATTCCACAGTGGAATTTGATTGCAACCAATAGATAGACAAAACTCATGCCAAAAGATTCTGATATATTCATTATATTACTCTCTTTTTTTTCATTGAGAAGGCATTATATTACTCTTTACCATATGCTATAATCTGAGAACCCAAAAGTTTATCAAAGCACACTTACTGCAAGTAGGTTCATGCATGGACAAATAAGGTTCAAATCTCCACCAGATAGTTGTGCAGAGGCTTCAGAAAAAATCTCCTTGATGTACTCTTTATTGAACAATACATATGAGCACTTCAATGAAAGAATATTTATAAAACTATAAAGTGGATGCTTCTCTCCAAAGCTACTCAGCAAGTCACCCTGCAACAAATGCATATACAAAAAATTAACCATAATCATCTTGACATTCATCTGAGTGAATAACACATCTATCATTTCCTTTTCATCTGACAGTAGGTCAAAAGTCACAAATTTGCTACTGTTAATGAATTATCACTACTTGTGTATTCTGGCAGTTCCTAGTATTGACATATCAATTGTGAGTACCCTGGAAATCCAGGCTTGACTTAAAGCAGTGGATTGATCAAGTAGGCATGTCAAAGTTTTCCAAATATTGGGATCTTTCGACTGATTGAGTAGCTGAAAGTTCTCCTCAACCTTGACAGGATCATCAAAGCAGCGAGACATGCTCCTAAAGCAGCCAAGGAGTTTCTTCTGGGTCTCAGTGTCATCTTCCTGTTTTCATTAGAAAGGGTTTAACACCATCAAGAAATCATGTAAATTCCAATTAAGTGTGTAAATTATGCAAACCTGATGTATCTGTCTAAGAGACAGATACTTCTCCATGTCTAGCTGTAACCTGCAATCAAGAAAATCCAACACATGCTTATCGCAAGATTCATTGTGTAAACTACATGATACACGGTAAACCCACAACTTTTGTTATACCTTTGCTTTTGTGCAAGAATCTGATCAAGAGCCTTCACCTCAATCTTATCAAACCCTGAGAAAAGTATAATCCAATATTTTACTTTATCTTTTTCTGTGAATGATGTGGGAAACAAAGATCCTGATATAATAAGTTCAATCGCCTCCAAGCTGCAAACATGATGTTTAACACATTAGATCCTCTACAATACAAAATATAAACTATGGACATTAAGGGAAGGATCTTTACAAAATATTTTGTTTAGTACAGCATCAATATTCACATAAGAGTGCCAATGTCCATTAACACAGAGCATATCTAAATGCTCAATAAAAAGGGAAATATATTTGGAGGTCTCCATAAAGCAAACCATGTGAAGGATATGTCTCCTAGATGAGTAACATGGCAGTTATACATTTTGTGCATTAATATGTCCCACTTTCCCCTAAATCTAGTTCTTGTTACACGCAAATGCCAATTTTCTGGACTAAGCTAAAATACATTTTGAGATGCAATTCAAACACAATGACTATTAATTACTTACAAAAAAGTTAAATGATTTTTGCGGCACATCATTATGCATAAGATACACCAGTGATCGACAAGCTATCTTTGATTTCGAGAAAGAATATAGGTGACAAGATTGGGCAAGTCTAAAAGGACAAATAAGTACAAAGAATAGCTCTCGTCAACAATTTGGTTTTCCAAAAAGACAATGATCAAAACTATGTCAAGTAGTCACTAGCATGACTTGATCAGAAAGAAACATGTAATGCAAGAGACAGCTGTCCAATGATGGCGTAACGGGAAAACAAATACATGAAGATCCATAATTGCATTCTAAAGCATACTTTGGGATAAATTAAATGATAATAAATACAACAAGGGAATTCCAAAACATTTGAAACACATGTACTGATTTAACAACTAATACATGAGGAAAAAAAACTACCTTCCAGACAACCTCACACTTCTCTTACCTAAAATCATGATCATAGACACATCTTAATATCCTCCCAGGTATGCACTTATATTCATCTACACTTGCCAGACCTTCAGAGCTCTTCAAACAATAGACTCTGAATAAATCAGCCAGCTTCTCCATTGCATAACTCTTAACAGATAGCTGAGAATTGTTAACAAGTTCCCAAGGTAAGAAACCAAAACTATGACATGACAATAAAGTGGTACATAACATGGGCAGGAGTACAAACAGATTTGTCGCAAAGACGCTCCATGACTTGACTAACAACACGGGCTGGTAAGACATCAAATGAATGGCAAGCCACATCATGAATTGCAGAAATAACTTGTTTACGAACATTTTCATCGCAATCAAATAGCTGATCCGAGAATGACTCTGGTAGACAGTTAAGAATGGCATTAAACATATGGTATTCCATGAAAAAGAAAAACGGCATCCCATTCGGCATCAAAAAATAATATTGAGAAACTGTTCTTACCGATAATCTGAGAAGCCTCAGGCCGAGAAGGATTGGAAATCAGGCAATTTTTCAGATGTTCAATAACAGAAACACGAATTCCAACCACTCTGTCAGTCAATCTCTTTAAAAACTCCAAAAAGAGTGTGTACAAAGATTCGGAGACGCATAGTTCAGGTAAAGCAAACAAGTTTCCCACTAGCTGAACTGCCTTCTGACGAACATCTAACTTATCTGTCTACATAAATTCAAACTTAAGAGTCAACATCACAAAATAAAGTACAGTAAAATCCTAAGGACTTCCTCTAAAAGAAATCACAAGGATTTTCTTTAACTAAAGCTAACAAATACAGTAGAAATCTTTTTTTTTTGCTTTTTGAGAGGGGAAATCCTTGTAATTTAGACACCAGAATAAAACAATGCGCGAGGACATGCGCCATCAATCTCAACAGAATAATAGTTACTACTGAAAACTATGTTAAGATTTTGGCAGTTTTTAGGATCCCATAGATAATAAGCTTTAACAGACAATGTTGCTTTCATCCCTTGGAGATGCAAACTAACTTTATTCAGCATAGCCCCACAAATCTAGTAACAGGAATAACCAAGTTCTATATTTGTCTGTTGAACCTACAAAGTAAGCAGTATTTTACACACATTATGAAGGAGGTACAAAGTAATAATGTATACTTAAATTTTCATTCTTTTGCCTCTCAAGAGTTCAATATTTAGCTAGTCTGCACGTTGAGATATTTAACTTTCCTTAATATAATATCTCAACAGCTTGATTGGTTGTTATATAATAAGACCAGAGTGTGAGTCCAATGACAAATGCCTCTTATGCAATGACAAAAATTACTTAGCTTCTCCTTCGGAAGCCAAAAATAACTCTAAAGATGATTTGATCATAGGTTTGTCCACATTATATGTCCTCAATACAAAAAATTGCACCAGTTAGTTTGTTAACAAAGTTAGAATATGTTAACATCAGCAAGTACTATTGACTGGAAATCATAACAAACTGTGAAGGTGGTTGTGAAATGCAATAAACCTAGGGCATGTATCCGAAATATCATAGCTATACAAAAAGGGTTTGTTTGGAAATGAAAAAGAACAGAGACACTTAAAGTTCAAATCAAGAATAACACTGGTGGAACAGGAGCCACTCAAAAAATACACTGATAGCACAAGAAGGATCGACCCTAGACATCTTATTAATTTGTATAGACCAGTGATAGGTATAATATTATGGAGTATGAAATTCAGAAGGTTACCTGCAGTTCTCCTGTCAGATACAGAACTATTTCTTTGACAATTTGTGGTGCACACTGATATATATCATAGATGAGTTCATGATGAACATATGAAGGTTTCAGATGACTGCTATCACCAGAAAATGATGACACCAGAAGCTGTTTCACAGAAGGTTCTAGTTTAACAGCACATTGTGCTATTACGCTCAAAGCAAGCTTCCTTGCAGTCAACGTGAGGTCCTAAAACAGTGAAATGAAAAACAATATGTTAATGGAAAGAAAAATGAAACTCAGCCTAAAGACCCAGGAAAAAGCTCAACGAAACCAGACTCTAAAAAGAAAAGATATTTACATTTCTTTTGCAGTCCAAAGCAGATAGTATTACAGCCAAAAGATTTTCCTGTATTTCTTCACCCTCTTCGAGGATTAGGCTCATGACTGTTTGCATTGAGGCAAGGACACTCTGTGGGTGCTCATCGCTGCACATTGCAAATCATAATGCATAGTCAAGGGAAAACCTAAATGCATAATTGTTTAGAAGGACAACACCTATATCTATAGCCCACAGATACCCTGGCTTGAAAAGGAAATCGGATGCTGTATTGATTTCACTGGCTCAAAAGTTAATATGTCTATGTAACATGAACATGACTCTAGAGTCTGCACCGGCTTTTGTCAGTTTTTTTTTTCTTGTGCAGGAGTCAGGACCCTTCCAAATCCAAGGAAATTTATAAGCTATGCTTATTCATATGACTTTATTTGGGCCATTAGCTCAAGCATCCTTGCCAGCATCATGCGCCCGGTTGACGAACTGTCATTTTGCTAGCATGTATTGACAAAAGATACTTGGAGGACAAAAAAACAGGACATAAATATATAGGGCTATTAGGATAGCTCGTTACTTTGGTTTTCTTTTTATTAGATATCCTAGTTTTGTTAAGGGTATTCGGAACTCTATATAAACCTCTGTATGGTTGTATTATAATTAAGACTTGATGAATGAATATTTAAATAGTTTATTTTCTATGCGGATACATTTAAGTTGATAACTTAACTAGGATTCTAGAAGTAGTTTAACTTAGTAGACTCCATTAGGGATGCTAGGCCTGAGCACAGTTTTGAGAATTTTTCCCAGTCTGGAATATATTTGGACCGGACCAAGTCCACTTGGCCAAATACCCTGTCCATTCCGAATTGGGACCGGGTTCAAATTCAATAAACCCGTACTTAATCCCCACCCAATTATTTTATATTATAACATATAAATATATAATATGTATATATGTATTATTTATGTATTATATTATAAATTTTGTTTACATATATGATGTAAAAAATGTTTTCATTAATGAGTTTTTTAATTAATAATAAATAAGAATTATAAATGGTATATTTTATTTAGAATATTTAATTAATTAATAAAACCTTACCCAGGACGGGCGACCCACTCCTAAACCCAGTTTTGCTCAGTCATACGTGATGCATAAAAGGTAGGAGGCTTAATCAAGAGAAGATGATGCCACAGGTCACCTTCTAGCTTCTTTAAGGGCAAATTTGGTTGCAGAATAAAGTCTAGCGTAAGCTTTATTCTTCCAAACAGGGTGGATAATACATTAAAAGATGAGGAGCAAAGCTGCCATTAAAAAAATTGTAACCTCATGAATAGTAGCTTTTTAGAGATAACATATTCTTCTAAAAAACCAGAATAGTTGTATTTTTTGCTCAAACTTTTAAAAAAATTAATCCAACAGAATAAACCCCTTTATTCCTTAAATAGATATTCCATAATCAAATGGGTGCTAAGAGAACAGAGTGGACATACTATTTAATGTGCAGTTATCTGAAGCATGGTATGTATTAATATCTTTAATAGCTCCCAAGTCCCAAGCGTCACCCTTAAAGCAAAGTTTCCAAGTGCCGTAATCAGTTTATGAGAATCCTTAACCATCAGGAACATGAAATTAATGTGAAGTGTCTAGCTAACATGCAGGAAAAAATCTTTTGTGGCATATCACATATCACTTTGATATACTATATCAGTGAACATGCATGATATATTTCTGCCAGAACAAAAATATGAAGAAAAGAAAAACTTTATAAACCTCCAACAATGCAGCTTGAAAATTTAACTAACCTCAGGCCAGAAAAGAACGTGCTGAACATTTCATGTATGAGATCATTACATTCAAGATCCAACATCATAAGACACATCCTGTATCTAGCTACTGTTTCTAAAATAATAACCCTTCTCGCAAATGTTGGACTATTTACATCACCTAATCCAGCAAATGTACCAACAAGCACATGAAATAAATCCTGCAAGAACACATCAAACCAGTTAATTTGCAAAGCAATCATAATCATTTTCACGCATAGGGGCTCCAAGGAGACAAAACAATTGATTTTCCTCTAATAAGTAAGAAACAGACCGTTAAAACATCATCACTGTAAGGAGCTTCAGGTGCTGTTATTCTGGTAATCTCACATATACATGATACCACAAGAACTTTCACATCCTCATCCTCATGTTTGAGCAATTCTTTCTTGGCAAGTGCATTGCGACAAGGTTGCACCGAATCCAAGACCAGAGGTGATAGAGATTGATCGATCTCAGCAAGACAATTTGCTGTTTGCTAAACATAAAATGAAACAATGAGTTACAAGAATAAAGAAGATGGGGAACCTACAAAGATTCAAATTAAGTATAGTAAAAGGTGAATATGCAAGTCCGCACCAATTAATTAAATATTAAGCACCACTACAACAACTATGCAGGTGGGTTCAGTTGTCCAAATTTAAATATTCAACAAAAAAGTGAAAAAGATAAAATTGAACACATTACAAAAAGGAAACTTTTAACATATATGTCCTTCTCTGAGTAGTTATAAACTTTCTGAAAGGACATTAGAGTACACATGTTTTCCTGATTTATTATAACTAACAAAACTCATAGTATCAACAACCATAATTACAAAATAAGCATAACTCCATCCTCAAATATGAATGGTAAAGGTAAGCCCCTATGGCAATGGATATCACATCCAGGTAGGCTGTTGAAAATAGTAATATTGATGAATTCATAGGCTTCCTTGTATTTTTTAAGTCAGATTTGCTCTCCACAAATATTAACTTCATAGTCAGGATCGGAGCTATAATATGGTTGGTGGGGGGAAGGGTGGGAGTTGGGGCTTGGGGGGCAACTTTTTGAAGTTCTCACATATATTATGTATATCTATGAGTAAATATATGGAATCATGTGTACATTTATGGAAAAATATATAGTGTAATATGCATATTTAAGGCAAAACCAAAATCTATAGTAATAAATTTGACTATTTTCTATACAAATCAATTTAATTAATTAAGTCTCACAAAAAAGTAAATAGTTAAGTATATTTTTTTCGTTTAAGTTCTTTTAAGTTAATTACTTTATATATATATAAACTTGACTTCTTCCAAACATTGATTAATAGATCAAATTAATAGTTAAATGTTATTATGTTATGCTTTAGCGTAAATGTCTTAACGTAAAGCTTAATATCCAAGATAAACATGGTAAACATGAAAAAGAAGAAGAAAATGATGGTGATAATAAGGAGATGTATCATTTAATTCAAATATTTTTCCCCAAAATATAATGTTAGTTTTTTAAATATGTATGGTTTCATTTGTGATGATCTTTGAGTGACACCATTTTTTATTTTGTTAATTTTTATGCGATATTAATTGTATAAATGTATATGTAAGCTTCATTCCCTCTAACACTTTCCTACTTAACATCCCACACCCCACCCCACCCCCTCAATTTATCGTCTAGGCTCCAGCACTGTTCATATTGCACGCTTCTGAATAATTTGTTATTCTCTTTACCATAGTTTGACTTTTTAATCTGAGTTTTGCACCTTGGAAAAATGTTATAATCGGAGTTACAGTCAGTATACATCATCATGAATGCTTCACTATAATGACAATCAATTTATCAGCAGTCTTGTTAGGTAAGTATCATGGTAACTCATCACAAGGACACCATGAGACTAGATCACAGTTTAAAGAGTCCACAGGCACAGGCTAGCTCATGTGAGTGCAAGTTATACAAGGCCCAGAAACTTGTAAACTCTATATAGAACAGTGGTTCCTAGTAGGAAAACTTCCGAGACATGAATTATCTGAAGCAATGTTGTCAAAATCATGAATTAACTGATCTTACTAGGGAAAAATGAGTTGGATCACATGCTAACTCGTTTTGAGCCAGCACGCAATTTTGGCTTGTAAACTCGGTGGACACGGCTGGACACGCTGAAAGTTTCTTAACTTGGTCTGGTGGATCCCACAGGACGCCCTAAATACTACCACAAGACCCAAATACAAACACAAGCACAACACAGAAGTAACATGTTGGGAAAGCTAAAGACCGGAGGAAGATGTTGCATGGGAAGATTCAAGCATAGTTCCGTTCACTTTATTGGTTGGCTCACTTCAAGTTCTGGAAGGAAATGTGCTGCATGAGTAAATCTAAACTTATGATAACCAAAGTTATGTGTGGGTAAAGTTGCGAGTTGGTAACAAGAACAGGATCAAAATGTCAAACTCCATCAAGTGTTTATGGATATTAAAAGCCATTGACCTGCAAGTTTCACTTCCTTGAAAACTTTTTGGTGCAACATTAAAGACCAAAGAATAAAAAGTACTGATGTCCCCAAATACTTATTGAACTTCCAAAACTTATGAACATATTGTCATGCCGCCAGGGCGTGACAATATCTGAATTTAAGCACAGGTACTTAGGATCAGCTTACCTTAGATTCCAGGCACTTTGAACTAGTATATCAATAAATGTCGCTATCATTTATCCATAAGCAATCATTTTATTGAGGTAAGATGTGTTTCATTTAATTTTTATTTTCATTATCACTATAGCATCTATGGACGCACAGTTCTAGCCTCGACAGAAGGTCATGAACAAGAAACTCCAGAAAAAAACCACTAAGGTTTCTCTTATGCCCAGCATGTTCCATTTCACACGCACGTTCAGCTACCAAATCTATCAGCTAATAATACAAGTTCCAAAGTAACTACACAGATAGAAACATTAGCAATCAGAGCAAATTATTCAGAATACATTGACCATCACAACCCCCAAGTTGGCGGTAAAAAATTCAAACATTGTGTGCCACAAAATCTCCAATCACAGTTGCATATCCATTTTTTCTTCCGAAAAAACGCAATTCGAAGTCCACCATGCCCTAATTCGGACCTACAACCGTAACCAGGCACCCTAAACCCTAGAATCCACCAACGCCATCAAGGACACACTTCAAGAACATACGGAAAACCTACTCGCCACAAAATTGACCTGAACCACTCACCTCAAGCAGCTCAATGAGCGCGTCCTTGGAAGCGGGAGGGCCCTCTAACTTGGATCCCAGCTCCTTGAGCTGCTGCCGTTGGAGCTTCTGCGCCATTGCCGACCTCCGAGCTCCGGAAGCAGGGAAGTGGGAGAGGAGCTGTCCACTTTCGTCCCTTTTTTGCTTCGGATTTGGGGGAATTCTACGAAAACCTAACGAAAAATATCGAGGGCTCGCGGGTTTATTTCGTCGGAAAAGAGTCGACGGCACGCGCTCCCTGAGGCTTAATTTATCGGGTTGGTGAAGTGGGTCCCGGCGAGCTCAGGCGGGTCACGGCAGGAAGCCCCATTTTTATTATTTATTTCCTTCCTCTCTTCTTTACTTCTTGATACGGATTTCAACTTTTTTCTATTTTTTTTTCAATCAAATTAAATGTTTTATCTTTTTTTTCAGTCGCATTAGACATGAGCGGTTACCATAAATGTGGTCTTTGGTTGGCATAAAAGGTGTCATAAATGTTTGTCCTATTTTATTTTTTAAATAACCATTATAAGATATTAACTTAGATTGATACTAATTAATAATAAATTTAATGTTGGTGTACTCGGGTACGACCCTGTCTAATAAACTGTTAGATCTGAGATCTACGATAGATCTTATTTAAGATTATTATTCTTTATTTTTTTTTCAACCGTAGATCTCAGATCTAACGGTTTGTTAGACAAGGTGCATGATGTACCCGGGTACATCAACATTAAATTCATTAATAATTATAAATGACATATCTTAGGGGGCACGCATTATATACATGCAATGGGGCAGATAAAAATAGATTCATTTCTAAACCTTTTAAAACAAGAATTTAATGAAGATGAAATATTTGTGCACGTCTTTCGCACTTATATAATTAATTATTAATTTTTAAATCAGTAATTCAAATTAAAATAATATATAATTATCTAATTAATATGAAATAAAATATAATTTTAGATTATTTTAATTTAAATTACATATTTAAGAATTGACTATTAGTACATTCAATTGAGCTTGACCACTAAACTGATTTGATTGACACTTTAATACATGTCATCCGATGTTTATACGATGTTAGTCATATTGAGCTTCTAATAGAAATATGTTATGTTGAAAAAAAAAGGTTTCATAGATATGATTTATGATTGAATATGGGCATTTTGCAAACACTAAAAAAAGTTCAAAAGAAATATGTTTGAACATTGACTTCTAATACCCTGGAATTAAAAAGAAAATAAATAAGAAAAGAACCGTGTTCAATTTGGGTGCTAACCATATTGCACTTAAGAATGAGATTGAGAGAGATTTAAAAAAATAATAAAAAAGGCAAAATGGATCGTGTTCCACCTAGACAATAAGAAATCATAATAAATAGAAAAATAAATTGTATTTTAATAGGATACGTATCATGTCGCGTTTATGTGATAGAGTCTTGCGTAATTAAATTAGAATCTTAAATGTGAGTCCATTTTAAACTTATCTATAATCCTTAAAATTTTTAATATAAATCCAAGGCAACGATTTAATTCTCTCGAAAATCTTCTCTCTCTCTCTCTCTCTCTCTCTCTCTCTCTCTCTCT